>CAUYMX010024807.1:0-28174 GCA_963573855.1 Lepilemur septentrionalis | reverse complement strand
TTTTCATGGGAGTATTGGCCACTAATATAGCTTCTTTGGTGAAATGTCTATTCAAATTTTTTTAACATTTTTTTTTTCCTTAATGAAGTATACTTTACATATCATGCCTTTACTCCATTTTAAGTGTACAATTAAATGATTATTAGTGAATTTACCAAGTTGTACAGTTATTCACATAAATCAGTTTTAGAGGATTTCCTTCCCCCTATTGAGACCCCTAATTCCCTTCCCTAACTACTTTTCAAGCATGCCCCTCCCCTCCACAGTGCCCACCACATCGCTCAGATGTGGGTCTACCCCCCACCCCCTGAATCCCTAGTGAACACCACCACCATTTGACCCCATAGTGTCAATCACAGTACCAATTTGATGGCGAGTACTTGTGGGGTCCATTATTCCAGTCTTTTGTCACCTCACTTTGAATAATGGGCTTAAGCTTAATCCAGGATAATATAAGCGGTGCTTGCTCACTGTCGTTTATTAAAATTTAGTAATATCCCATTGTAAACATATACCAAATTTTAATAATCCACCGAAAATTGGTTTGTTTTTTTTTGTTATTGAGTTATAAGACTTCTTTTATTCTAGATACACATCCCTTACTGGATATACAATTTACAAATATTTTCTCCTAATCTGTCTTTTTTCACTTTCTTGATGGTGTCTTTTGAAGTGCAAAAGTTACTAATTTTGATGAAGTGTAATTTATTATCTTTATCTTGTATTAATTAAACTTTTTCTGCCATATCTAAGAAATATTTGCACACAGAGTCACAAAAATTTACCCCTATGTTTTCTTTTAAGAGTTTTATAGGTTTTGCTCTTATGTGTAGGTCTAGGATCCATTTTGCATTAATTTTCTGTTTATGGTATGCTGTAAGGGGACAAATTCATCCTTTAGCATGTGAACATATAATTGTCCCAGAACTATTTGTTGAAAAGACTATCATTTCCACATTGAATTGTCTTGATAACTTTGTCAAAAATCAATTGACCATAAATATGAAGATTTACTTTGGGACACTTGATTCTATTCCTTTGACATGAATGATATCCTTATTAAGCTACCACACTGTCCTGATTGTTGTAGCTTTGTAATAAGCTTTGGAATCAGATCAAGACATGTAAAACTTCGAACTTAGTTCTGTTTCAAGATTGTTTTGGTTGTTCTGAATCCTTCACATTTCCATATGAATTTTAGGATTAGCTTTTCAATTTCTGTAAAAATACCAGCTGGAATTTGACAGGAAGTTTTCTGAATCTTTGAAGCACAGAATTTTAAATAAATGCTTGTAACTTGAAATGAAATGCTTTTAGGAGAGAGAATTGCTTTCCAATTTACCAACTTTTTATTGCTTTATTACAGGTTTTTTTACACACTTACATGACCTGCCTGGTCCCTGAAGCATCTGAATTTTCTACTGTAGGTCTCCACTTCTGGCTAGCATAATGTGAAGTATAATAAAAATGATAGACTCTGGGACAGTCTAAGCTTATTATTCATAGTTGCCATCATCCAAGCACTCATGCTTGGATAGAAAGTAGACTAATATTGTTAAATATTTTTAGTAAGGGTACTAACAAAAATTGGTAGTGATTCCTCAAACATTTGAAAGTGTTTTAGCTCATTTACTGGACATCATTTATATTCTTGATGATATTTGAAACCTCTTACACATGCACTCCTATCCATATAATATGTCGACAAAGTGGGCATTATTCCTACTACCAAACTCTTTCTTTTTCAGAGTAATCCTTAAATAGAACATTTATTTTCCTCCCAATAATGATGCATTTTTGCCTTTACCTGGATACAATGTTTCTATCCCCTGAAGTCCCATGGCTTTTTCTCTGGACCTCTCTTAGAATCTGTAGAAATATTTCACCTCTTATCTTACTAATTTATATACACATGTTATAAATGTGTATAAAATAAATGTATGTAAACGTCTCACTGAACTGGAGATTTCTGAGAGTCAGACACTACCAGAATCATCAGTATCCTATACTGCAAAGATTGAGCATTGCAGTTTAATCGTATTTACCACAGGAGTGAATATCCCAAATGATAATTAACTGAGGATTTAATGTGAAGTGTTGTTTCTGAAAAGGAAGTACTATGGGGCTCATTTTATATTTATTTTGAATAAAAATTCTAGAAAATTTAGAATAAAATATTTCAGGGTTAGACTACTAGAAAATTCCCTTTGATAGGCTCACACAAGTCGCATTCGAATAAGTTCAAATAGAGTTCCAAAATCATCTATAGAGTGTAATGATGTTGGTGAATGTCCTCCTTCATTGGCATATTTAAATTTTCTTTTCCCAGAATTGCTTTAGAGCTTCCCAACCCACAGCCCTGTGCATGGCCCTCTTTTCCTTGGAACCTGTCTCTCATTATGAGATCACGAGAATATTCCATATGTCTCCCTTATCAATCACCTTGTCATCACATAGCTATGACTCAGCTTTGATCCCATTTTGATCCCAATGTCAGCACCCCACTGCAGGACATGTTCTGTGGGCTGCCAAGGCTCTTCCTTCTGTGTTTTGTGCTTGAATGGGGAGGGGAGAACATTTTATCTCTGATACTCCTGGGTTGTTATTTTGATTCTGAAGAGCAGTTTGGGAGTGAAACAATGACTGTGACATTTTGCTTTATTGACGTCTTTGTTCTATTGGTAAATCAAGAGCACATTTTATGGGATTTTAAAGCTAAATGAGCACCAAAATTGAGCACCAAATTGCTGTAGTCTCAATGATCAATTTCATTTATTCTTTTTTTCTTTTTTTTTTTACTCTGGAATCATTTTGAGATTGTAGCAAAAGGCACTTAGGATTCCACAGACCTCAAAAAATGTGTGAGCTAAGCCACAGAGCACATCTTATTTCAACATTGGATCCTGAGCACCTAGCATAGTACCTGGCATATGTTTGTGCTTAAATAGAAAACAATTTTTCTTTCCACTTCTATCCTTCTGTTTGTTCTTATCTTTTTTTTTTAAATTGGATCTCCAAACATCTCTGAGAGTATCAAGCATTACATGAAAAATACAACTACTGCTAAATATTGCTAGAGAAGAGAGGTCTGCCTTCCGGGTGATCGGATTGTTCCTAGGATACCAAGAATGATTTAAGGCTCCTTTCTAGTTGTGATGTTGCCCCCACAGGGTTGGGAGCTAATGCTTAACAAAGACCTTTCGTTAACCCCTTACTTTGGAGATGTCTTTAAGGTTGGATGCCAGACAACTGCATTGACTAGACATTTAGAATGTACTCAAATATAAATATTACAAGATGTTCTTTTATTCATTTAATCACTCAAGAAATAAGTACGGAGCACCTACCATATGCCAGTCCCTGTGTTAGGAACTGAGAATAGAAAGATGAAGACACAGTCTCTGTCCTCAAGAAGCTTACAATACAATTGGGCAGAGGAAACATAACAGCCTCCAACGTGCTGCACTGAATACTGTATTAGAGAAATGAATAATGTGCTCTGGGAATCCGAGAAGGGACTGCATAGTGTTGCCTGGGGGTTGGAGAAGCATGTTTATTTTGTTGGTGTGCATACTCTTTCATCACTGGAAGCCCTGAGGACAATTTTTACACATACTCATTTGGCAAGATAATATTTGTAAAATATTTTACTGTCCTCAGATCATAAGGGAAATGATTCATATGGCATAGCAGGACAGGAAGCACCGGTCTAACACTGGATTAATACTTTCAAAGTATTTACAGTCATTGCTGTGAAAGGACCTAGAAAGACTCTAATTACTTGGTGACAATGGATACAAATTGAAGCTTGCTAGAAAATTGTTCCATCCAACCCAGAATATAATCACCTTAATTTGCTAGTGTTAAAAAAATCCTTTCTTTCCTTCCTTTCCTTTTTTTTTTCTCCTCCCCCTTCCCTGCCTCCTCTCTCCCTCACTTTCAAGCACTTTTTGAACACTTGCCATATGTTAGACCCCGTACTAGGTGCTGAGAATACAAAGATGGCTAAAACAGTCTAGTCAGGGAGATGGAGAAATAAACAAATCATCCCTGTTCATCAGGACACGTGCTCTAATAGAAGATGCACAGTGTGCTGGGGATGCTCTGAGAAACATTTCTGCCCCGTTGGAATCCAGCAAGGCTTCAGAGAGGAGGTGATACTTGAACAGGGCCTTGAGAGACACACATTATCTGTTTCATGAGTAAGATTTCACTTATGACTTCATTAGTTTCTGGACAGCTGTAGCAATGTATGTAATTATGAGCAGAATTGGTATAGGAATAATATTATTATAAATTAAAATTCTATTCCTGAAATCCTGTACCATAAAATATGTAATCAGCCATGCAAATAAGTGAAAAACAAGCAAATTTATGGACCTTGGAACTAACCAATTGCACTCATGTGCACAGATGGAAGTAAAACTCAAGGGAAATCATGCAGGTAGGAGGGGAGAGGAGGGGTGGGTGAAATCGTACCCAACAGGTACAACATACACTATCTGGGTGATGGGCACATTTATAACTTTGACTCAAGCAGTACAAAAGCAATTCATGTAACCAAAACATTTGTACCCCATAATATTCTGAAATTTAAAAAAAATTTTTTTGAAATATAATTCTAATAGAAGGGTAGTTTCCATAGCAATCAGATCAGGACATATAATCTTGTTCAGGTCTAACTCCAAGGGGTGCTATTCAGAAAGAAAGATTATGATACGAACTGTGCTCCTGTGAGTTAGATGGTCAGTGTGGTAGCCCTGCTATTTTCTAGGATGTTCTCTTATTTGTCTCCTCTTTGTCTTTTGCACATATATATATGTATATATACACACACATATATATATTTATACATATATACATACACAATATGCATATGCTTATGTAAACCTAGAAAAGTCTACATATCTTAACTGTACAACTCACTCAGTTATCACAAAGTGAACACAGCCATGTAATTAACATGCAGACAAAAAGCAGAACATTACCAAAACATCACCATCAAGTTTCCCTTGTGCCCCTTTCCAATTACTACTCCCACAAAGGTGTCAACTATTCTGATGTTGAAAAACATGGATTTGTTTTGCCTGTGTTTGTGTGTGTGTGTTAATTAGCTCTACATCTTTGATGAATTCTTTAATGCATGCTCTAAGGTTTATAATTTGCATCTTTAACTTTACCATGGTCTACATTTAAATAATATTGTACCATTCCATTATAATGTTAAAAATTTAACCTTAACAACTTCTTTTCCTTCTGTCCTTTGTGCTATTATTGTTGCAATTTTTATGTATACATATGTTTTAACTCTCCAAATACATTTTTATTATTTTTGCTTTAAATAATTACCTTTTAAGTCTTTAGAATTTACCTTAACTTTATCCTTTCTAGCTATCTTAATTCTTTTGTACAGATTCATATTTTCATTTTGTATCATTTTCCTTCAGCTTGAAGAATTTCAAAAAAATTTTTTGTGGTATAGGTGTACCAGTGATTAATCCTTTCAGCTTTTGATTGTCTGCAATTGTACTTATTTTGCCTCCATTTTTGGAAGATAATTTTTCTGGATATGGAATTCTAAGTTAATTGTTTTTATTGTTAATTTCTTATAGCACTTTAAAATCGTATTTCATTGACTGTGGTTGCCATTATTTCTGATGTGAATTCAATATTGATTCTTATCCTAATTCCTCTGTAGGTGATGTGGTTTTTTTCTCAAGTTTATTTTAAGATTTTCTTCTTGTTGTTGGTATTGAGCAATCTGATTATTATGTCCCTTGCTCTTGTCTTCCTTGTATTTATCTTTTTTGGAGTTTTTTGAACCTCTTGGATCTGTAGGTTTACATATATATATCTATATATATATGTATATGTATGTGTCGGTTTTATAATACATATATATGTTTAGAAATATTTTGGCCATTATCTCCCAAACATTTTTTTCTCCCTTGCCCACGCTGAATATCAATTATTTGTATGTTAGACCACTGTCATTCTCCCACAGGTTGCAGCAGCTTTGTTCATTTCTTTTAGCTTTGTGTGTGTGTCTGTGAATATGTGCTTTATTCTGGATGGTTTCCATTGCTCTGACTTCAAATTTACTGATTTATTCTTCCCCAATATCTGATTTGCTGTCAAGATCATCAGTGATTTTTCATTTTAGGTATTGTCATTTTCACTTCAGAATTTTTCCTTGTTTTTTTTTTCATAGTTTTTATTTCTCTCTGCATTATGTTAATGCTTTCCTTAAAACCTTGAACATATTTATAAAAGCTGTTTGAAAACCTGATCCGCTAATGCTATCATCTTTATCATTTCTGTGTCTGTTTCTATAGACTATTTTTCTTCTGGCTATAGGTCCCACTTCTTTGCTTCTTGGCATTTCTATTAATTTTTGGTTGGATATTTGACATTGTAGTTTTTATGTTGTTGAGTGTTTGGATTTTGTTGTCTTCTCTTAAAAAATGTGCCAAGACAGGCAAGTCATTTGCAGATTATTTCAATCTTTTTGTAGTTTGTTTTTAAACTTTCTTAGCATCCTTTACTTTAGGGATGGATTAGTCATAGTCCTAAAAAGTAAATTTCATGATTCTCTACTGAATGCTCCAGATTGTCAATAAACTCTTTTCATACAAATTGGCAAGAACTGGTATATCTTCCAGCTCTATGTGAGCTCTGGGAGTTTTTCAATTTATAGCTTCCTGATAGCTGTTCTTGTCCTGATAGTTGTTCCTTACTCTCGATCATGGGATTTTACCTATGCATTAAAAGCTTAAAATTCAGCCAATGACTCAAAGGGATTTCTATGCACATTTCTTGAGGTTTTTCTTTGCATAACTTCCTCTTCTCATTCACTCTGTCTCACAAATTCCAGCTGCCTCTGCCTTCCTGAACTCTAGATTCTGTGTCCTCAGGTTAGTGGTTCTGCCACATTCTTCTTGGGTCCCCCTTCTCTAAACCAGGGTCTGGAAAGTGCCTACAGTTAAAAATATGGGCTCACCTTCTTTGAGGGAACAAACTCTATGCTTAAAATGTTTTATATTTTTTTTCCAGGTTTTTATTGTTTTTGGTGGCAGGTCTGGTCCAGTATCAGTTACCCCATCATGCCCAGAAGCAGAAGTTTTATTTCACCTATTACTTTATATAACTGCAATTGTAATTCAAGCCACTCCTTGGTGGATGATTTCTTTCACTCACTATTTTCACTCAGTATGTTTGTGAGATTCATCCAAAGTTTTACATGTACTGGGCGATTGCTCACTCATTACTTTTAGTATACATTGTATGGATATATAGCAATTATTTATGTTACTTTTGAGGGACTACCTATGGCCTTTAAGTCAGAATCAGAAAATGAAAAATAAGACTAACATTTATTGAACTCTGTGCCAAGTGATTTCTTCACTATATGGTCAACACTCATGTAGTCTTGCTAAATACCATCATCACAGCTAACTTATAAAATAAGTAATGCTATTATCATAATCCCAATTGTCAGATCAAGAATACTGAGGCAAGATCAAATTCCTGGGCCAAACACACACATAGAAATTGCATGAGCTGGATTTGCATGCAGGCAGTCTGGCTTTAAAGGATCTTAGTTATAATGGCATATTGCCTCTCCATCAACAAGCCGTAACGCTTAATCTCATTTAATTGTTACTACTGCTAGATGCTATCTCCATTTTACAGTTTAAGAAACATTCAGAAGAGAGATAATTTGTCCAGTGGAGGTTTGTCACTCAATGTTTATTTCCTACTTTTATATCTTCTACTTCCAGACCTTTTTTAATATTCACTTTTTATTTAAAAAACGTCTGGATTCACAGAGAGTTTCAATGTTCTAAAGACAGAACAGAGAGGTCCCATATACTTTTTGCCTAATCTTTCCCATGGTAACATCTTATATAACCAAAGATCACTCTCAAAACCAGGAAATTCACATTGGTGCAATCCATATATCAAACCTGATTTTATAATGGCTTCTAAATGCTCTAAAAGTTATGCTATATGAGAGCCAGACAATTAGTTCAGTTCTCTTTTCTGTGGACAAAGAGTATATTAGTTTAAAAGGACCAACAAAGTACTGCGACTCTAGGAATCAAACTCAGACTTAAAAAATGGCCAGACAGGGGTAAAATATGCAGTAATGGTAAAACTTGCCAGCAAAATGTTCTAATACAGTATAACCCTATTACATATTAAAATCCCAATTCCAAAGAAGGAGAAGAGTTAAACTGTGAATCTGTAAGAATACTGACTTAAGTCATATTGAATGCATGAAAGCAATATCTATGTGAGATATTATAAATGGAATACCAGGTTATAAAACATATTGCAAGAGTAATGCTTATGTAGTATCCCTGAGAAAATTGATGCCTGGCCTCTTTCTAAGTTTTCCATTCAGCCCATGGTAGAAATTTTTGCTTTGCAGCATTACAACTCTAAAAATCTTTTAACAGAATTCGCTAGAAAACTGAGATTCATTGCTCAGAAATGATTGTGAAACCACTTAGCCTGTAAGGCAAGAGAGACCTGTATCTGCTCTCGTTAGGCCATAAAGCAATCTCACCTCGGGTATTCCAATAGCTACAGTGGCATGACAATGGGAATTGTGATAGGTTCACAAAAATAAATCTTCCTAGCTTTTCCCAAGGTGGAATACTGATACTAGTCCCACATTCCTTTCAAATTTAAAAACCAATTTTTTTCTTCTATTTAATCCAGAGCCTCTCCTATTCTGCCTAGTCTAGGCATTTATTTATTTACTAAATTTATAGAGCACCTTTCCTCCAAAGCAACATCTTTGTCAGAGCTGGCTCCCAGAGGGATAATTGATCACAAGGATGTTGTGGAGCCCACCGGGTAAGCAGACTACCAAACACTCTTTCATATTAGAAACAGAAATTGCTCCCTAGCTTCTTTATGGTGGAGAGATTGTTTCATTTTTTAAAGCATATATACAAATTACTAAAATCTGGGAAGAGGTGAAATTCTTTAAGTTCTTTAATATATTTACAGCCTTAAACCATGGTGCATTCTCTACTAACTTGTCACAAACATGTAACAAATTAAAGTGGGAAATGGTTCTTATTTGCTAATTTAAACAAGATAGGAGGAAAAGATAGAAACTTCTCTGGTGTTTGGAATTGGGCTTTGACAGATTCACAGGTATTTTGATTTGTACAGATATCTCTCAGTCTTATAAACCATATCATATCTTCTTTGCCCAGATCCAGAACATTCTGGAAAACATCAGACTAGATGCAAAAATAGAGTTAAAAAAAAAAAGACATACGAAGTCCCTCAGTAATGGAAAGCTTATAATCGAGGAAGACTGACAGAAATGAAATAAAAAGGAAACAAATGCTTAATTAGTTACAATTGTCACTAAAGCTGTGAGGAAAAACCCTAAGATGTTATTGAGAGCTTATAATAGAATTTGGCTACCTAGGCCAGGTGCATGCTTTGTCGGCTTTTGTTAAAAATTCTCTTATGTATTCCCACACACATTTGTTTTAGGAAGAGTCAGAGAGAACACACGACTACAATTTATAAAGCATCCTTCATAGAATTATTTTATCCTAAAACATTGCATGCATGCTGTAAATTATCTCATAATAAGAGCCACCCAAAACTGTGCCGGGTCTCTCTGTGGCCAAACATGGTGCATCAACCTAGTTTTCTGGCTTATTTCGTTGCCTTTTGTCCTGGACTATGTTTTTTCAAGGACGTTTGTTAAGAGAAAATTCTTAAGGAGATAGTGTTTCCTTCCAGAGCAAAGGGTAGTTTTGCTCACAGCCTTAGAGGATAGAGATAGTATCTCCTTCTGGAGTAAAGGGTAGACATGTTTACTGTTTAGTATAATAAAGATAATTCTCCCCCCTCCCCTGGAGAAAGGTATATTTAATGCCCATTTTAAAAGATTTGGGTTCTCTCAGCTCAATTTTTCTCTCCTGTGACAATCCACTGCATGAACAGGTGACATTTGGATCCCTCTTTTTGTCCCATTGTTGGGATTGAGGGTTGATGGAAAAATTGCTGATACTCTTGCTACTGCTACTGCTGTGAGTAATAAACTGTCTTTTGTCTCATGTCTTCTACCAGCATCCATGAATCTATGGCAGACTAACTTAATAGTTTTCAAGAAAAGTAGAATCTCAGACCCTTTAAGGTTCTTAATAGTAACTAATAGATAAGTGGAAACAGAGTTTTTGTTGTTCTTTTTGTTTTAGGAGGGCAAATACTAAAGCATATACAGATCTATTATTTAAGTCTTGCTTGAGACAATTATGACTTGGAAGAGTTTATGATTATTGTTTTAAAAAGAAGTTCCTTTTGTGGGAGGGATTTCCTATTTATTTCAGTAACATTAATATTCAGAACAACTAAAATATATGTCATCCATTAAGCATGTGTTGTATCCCTAGCATCATACAGAACATTTCACATATATTCTTTCTTTTAATCCTCAGAACAACTAATGAAACAAGACACATGAAGCCTCTGCTTTTGACAGTCTCACTTACTGTCCCTTCTCCTTCTTTCTGTAGGCTCTTTGGTCATTCCATTCTTTGTCTACATGGTCACTCATAGACCTTGGGTAGCTGTGGCCCTTGAAGTCTCAGAGTCACTTAGGATTCAAAATAAGACTCCAGGGTACCATTTTTTCTCCATTGACTGTGGCATTCTGTGGAGGAACACTTTCTCCTCTGTCACCTGCATAAAGACCAGAAAGGCAACTCCCGACCAGGATGTAGTTAAATAATTTTAACTCTAACTCTGTCCTTAATGACCTCAGGCCAAAACATAGGTCTATGCAATCTCAGATAAACCAGAGTTCCTCTTTCACAAGACTCATCACTGGAGTGGCAATAGAGTAGGAGTATTGTTCTGAAGCCATGTATATTTTCAAGTCAGTTTTCTCAATTTTAATTATAAATATTATTATTAATAAATTTAAATACTTCTATGTGTCTACATATTACCACAAACTGGGTTAGGTGCAATACATCATCTCAATTAATCTTCACAAAACTGAAAATAAATTAACATTCATAAGGATTAAGCAAATTGCAGTACAGGAGAGGCTGTGGAATGTAGTCATTAAAAGCTTTGGTTTGGAATCAGGCTAGATATGTATTCAAATTCTGGCTCTGCCTTCTATTAGCTTTGGTGACCCAATTGCTAAGTCCTGGTTTACTTATGTTTATAAGGAAACTAACAATAGTACTTGCTTTACAAGGATATTGTGAGGATTTAATAAGATTATGCTCCCCTATGCTTTGGATAGTGTATAGTTAACAGTGAGTGTCCAATAAATATCTTCTGCTATTGTTATTAATCCCCAATTTAAAGTAAAAAGCGAGTTAGTAGCAGTCCATGACTTGAACCCAGGATAGGGTTACCAGGTAAAATATAAGACACTAAGTTAAATTGCATTCCAGTTAAAAAAAACGAATAATTTTTTAGTATGCATAAATCCAAATTATTGCATAGGACACCATTACACTAAAAAGTATTCACTTTTTCTAACATCTACATTTAACTGAACATGTTATGGTTTTATTTACCAAATCTAACAATCCTAACTCAGGGTTAACTGGTCTCAGAGCCCATGTTCTTTGCACTCTGTGGCATTGAAGAAAAATTGGTTAATTCCATACTGTCAACATCATCTCTACTTTTCTTTTCTTTTCTTTTCTTTTCTTTTCTTTTCTTTTCTTTTCTTTTCTTTTCTTTTCTTTTCTTTTCTTTTCTTTTCTCCTCCTCCTCCTCTTCTTCTTCTTCTTCTTCTTTTTTTTTTTTTTTTTTTTTTTTACTAAATCCCTGTGTCCTGTGTTTCTAATTATTCTTAAAAGCCATCAGAAAGTAGTTAAGAGAAAGGAGTTGTGAAGAAATTCAAATCACACAGTATTATTGTTAGCAACCCTGGCAGAGTTTAAGGGAATAAAAGAAACTGAATTACATGATAAAAATTGTCAGGTGCTAAGCTTCCCTGGGAAGCCTGCCTTGAGTTCTCCATGCTGGGTTAATTAGCCCCTTCTGTGCTCCATACAGTGTTCTGAAATGCCCTTCCACCAGAGCATTTCTCACACTTTACCATAAGGGTTCTCAAACATGACCACCATCACAATCACCCGGAGGACCTTGTTAAACCAGAGATTGATGGACACCATTCCCAGAGTTCCTGATTCAATAGATCTGGGGTAGGCCTTGAGAATGCACATTCTATCCAGTTCCTGAGTATGCTAATATTAGATGCAGAAACACATTTTTTAATTAAAAATTTTTAAAAGATTTTTATTTTTTCCACCTCTAATGAGGTATGATTGACTAAAAATTGTATATATTTGAAGTGTACAAATGATTTTGATGTAAGTATACATTGTGAAATGATTATCACAATCAAGCTAAATATCATCATCTTGCAGTTTTATGACTGAAAGTTTGTATCCTTTGACCAACATCTCCCTATCTCCTTATTTCCTCCACCCAGTGACCTCTGGCAGTCTCTCTTTCTATGAGTTCAACCTTTTTAGATTCCATGTATAAGTGAGACATGCTGTATTTATATTTCTATATTTGGCTTATTTTGCTTAGCATAGTGTCCTCCAACTTCATCTATGTTGTCGCAAATGGCAAGGATTTACTTGTTTTTTAGGGCTGAATGATATTTCATTTTGTATATGTGTGTGTGTGAACATCACATTGTCTTTATCCATTCATCCGTGCACAGACATGGACACTTAGTTTCTGTATCTTGGCTGTTGTGAGTAACGACACAAGGACAACACTGTGAGATGCTTCTATCGTAATTGTTGTTTACTCCTCTTTTTCTTTTGACTAGATGGTAGGATCCTTGATAGTCACATAATATTGACTTCCTAAAATTCAATTTTCCAAAAGTAATAAAAAATTATCTCACCACATTATTTCAGATTTGTTCTTAGTATGTTTGGTTTGCCCCTGCCTTAGCATTTGCCTTAGAAAAAAAATGGCTGAGGTGAACTCTCCTAGACCCTGTTTAAAGTATGTATCAGACAATCTCTGTGGCTGGCCCAGAGGTGAGGGCACAGGATAGGACAAAAATTTTTAAAAAATGAGTAGGACATGTATCCACCACTAGATAGGGGGTTAAATAATACAGATTCACAGCACATACTAAAGGGAAAGTACACCCAATCACCTAAATCAGCAAGGGCGGAAGTAAAATAAAAATATATATATTTTTTAATTTGGTGAAATAGTCTTTCATTGATTTAGTCTCTTAGTGGATTAATATAAGGCATATTTTTTGTTATGTTTTCTGAATTGCCATTTAACAAATTGGCTTTGATCTCTTCTTGGGCAAGAATTGTGTCTTGTTTATATATTCTCATAACATCAAACAATATGTAGCATTGCTAAGTACTTAATAATTTTTGTGTAATTATTGAATAAATAAATTTATAGAGCTTACTTAGCCATGATATTCTTAAACCTTATGACTAGTGAAGAATTATTCAAATATCAAATTGGAAGGAAATTTGCAATTTTTCCTACAAAGATGGGCCAAAACGTGATCATTATAGATTTAATGCTGCATCCTCAAATGAAAAATGTGTCTCTTGGAAGTAGCTTCTGTTCTTTGAGACTATAAGTCCATAAATTTTATTTTTCCTTCTGTCAAAGTTCTTTTACTGTTTTGAAGAGTATAGACTTTACAGAAATTGCAGAGTAGTACAGAGAAGAAAAGTCAAAGTCAAGTTGTCTACTTTACCTTGCCTCCTGAAGCTGTAGTAAATGTGGGTCTTTGTGCTAAGCTGGAAAACTTTTGGTGGTAGTGGAAGACATGTCAAAGAGATGATTATGATTCAATTCATTTCATGAAAGTTTAAATAGCATATAGTTAAAAATGTGGATGATAAACTGCCATCTCTCTATGTACCACAAATATGGAATTTCCTTTAGTCCTTTAGTCCTTCCTGTATAATTTAGGAGGAAATTATATATGGTCTGGAAATCTTTCAAAGATGAACATACTTCCAAAATTTATCTTATATCATAGAATCTCATAATTGGAAGGGACTTAAAAGATTATTTTGTTAAAATATACATTTAAAATGAAGCTTCCTTTTTTATTATCCCTGCCTATTTTTCTCTTGGGTGGCAGGGAGAGCTCACTGCCGCACAGGGAATACAAGAGGTTTAATTGCAATAAAATTCTTTCTTGTGTTTGGCTAAAATCCAAGTTTACTAATACTATCAAATATTGATGTATGCTCATCTATTCAATTTATTCATTTCTCTATTAATATGTATAGTCATAACCCTTTTTGGGCTGGGGATAGGCACTAGGGAATCAAAGTTGCAAAGCTATGGTTTGCTATCAAAGATCTTAAGTATTAGTGGGTAAAGAAACATGGCAGCTAACAACAACAAAGAAAGATTGCTTTATGGTGGTATTACAAAGTGCAGTGGAGTTCCTAAATCATCCCTGGGGGTTAGAGAAGGCATCAGGAAGTAGGTGATATTTAAATTGATATGTAAAGGATGAGTTCCATTATATGCAGGGAAATAGCATGTAGCAAAGGCCAAGATATTACGAAAGATCACTCTTTGTTCTAAAACAGTTACTGTGTGCATGTGTGTGTGCATCCGTGTGTGTTGTGTGCATGTGTACGGTGGATGGGGGAAGGAGAAGTTGAAAGTGGGGTGTTGCAGGAGTGGCAGGACATGACGTTGGACACAGAAGTAGGGCAGAGTATTCAGATGAGTTTATCTTTTACCCTGTGGGATGCAGGGAAAAATGTTAAGCAAGGAGAAGTAGTAGCATGACCATATTTTCATGTGAGAAAAACAGTCCTGACAGCATAGGCTACACTAGTGTGAGATGAGACCAGATAGGTAAGTGAGATGTTCATTGCAATTGTCCAGATCTGACTAAAAAGAAAGCAGAGATGACAGGAGATTTGAGAAGTATTTAAAGGGAATAATTGACAAGATTTGGTAACTGATAGTTTTGGAAGGAAAAGGGAAATAAAACATTTTGTATGAATTCTAACTTTGTGACTTTGACCTTTACCCCTCACAGACCAGCAGCACTGGCAATATCTGGAAACTCATTAACATGTACATTCTCAGACCTCACTCCAGACCTACAACATCAGAATTTTCACTTTAATCCCCTTTGCACCTGAATCCCCAGGAGATCGCTTTGCACACCGAAGTTTGAGAAGCACTAACTCAGACAAAAGGGTGGACAGAGGCATCATGCATAGAGGCATAACACCCAGGAGGAAAATATAATAGGTTATTTCAGGGTTGGGTTGTTCAGAGTGGAAGAGGAGAAAGATAGCTTCGGTTTAGGCATATTAAGAGTTGTATCTATTTGGGGAAGATCCAGTTGAAAATGCCATTATATTTAAGAAACTAGAGCTCAGGAGAGATACTGTTTCAGCAACCACCAGCGCATAAGAAATAGTAGAAATACAGGATTAGAGAAGATTGCCCGAGAATGGAAGCAAACTAGCATCTGATTGTGTTTTAGTATTGACTTTGGATTCCTAAGTCATTAGAAAGGTAAACTATTTTCAAGCCAGTTTCCTCAATTTGAGTCATTTGAGAACTGATCTGAGGTATGTAGTCCCCAAACAGTCTTCTCTTCCTTAAGTGTGAGTGCTGCTCTTCACATCAGGAGGTAGTGCTCATTTAACTTCTCCTTGAATATGGACTGAGACTGGCTTTGCCAAAGTGAAAGCATCTAACGTGATAACCAAAGACTTCCAAGGCCAGGCCTTAAAACGTCTAGCATCTCCCACTTCCTTTCTCATGGAAGCCCAAACAACATAGAGAGCTCGCATTGAGGAGAACCGAGGTATCACCTTCAACAACCCAGCTGAGCTCCCAGCTGACAGCCAGCACTAGTGCCAGACATGAGTGACCCATCTTGGATGTTGCAAACCAGTCAAGGCCCAGATGACTACAGCTCAAGCTGACATCATGTGATTAGAACTGCCTTGCTGGACTGAGTTTAGTGAACCCACAGACTCATGAGATACAATAAAACGGTTGTAGTTTTATGCGATTAAGTATTGGAGCTAGTTTGTTTTGCAGAAATAATCTTATCTTTTGGTGGTGGATTGACACAGGGCATATTTCTAGTGAAAAACAAATGACAAATGAAGAGAAAAATAATTTAACATAACTGGTAACATATTATTGTGAATTAAATATCCAGATAGAAATTTGGGGGAATCTCTTGACACTTTTAGTTACTCTTGCCCCCAGTTGTCTCGTCTTCCATCTACCCCTCTCCATTCCTGTTGCCCGTGCTTTAGTTCAGTCTCTCGTTGTCTATTTCCTAGAGTACCATAAGGATCTTCATACCTTCAACTTTGCTTGTCAGGTTAGCCATCCCCTCTTAATGTCACCAGAGTAATCTTCCTAAGAATTTCCTTGAGCAAAGATTTTAGTATTATGTCATTAACTACAGAATGAATTAATTAATTCAGCCATTCAATTATGCTCACTATCAAGGCATGAAGGCTATTTATGATTTTAGTTGAGCCTAACTGTCCAGTTCCACCTCCCTCCAAGAACTCTCAATTCCTCATGCAGTGATTTTTTTGGTTCTGTCTACTGGCTTATCTTCTGTTCTCCACATCTGTGGCTGGTACTTTGACCCCGCATGCATTTTCCTAGGCCTCATTGCTCTGCTTCCTCCTCACTCTATTCTTCTCTGCTAACTGTCCTCATCTTTCAGGTTCAAGTAAAATATTACCTCCTTGGTTAAGATTCTCTACACCACTACTCAAAATTAATGCTCTACTCTCCTTGAACCTCCTGTCATTTTCAGCCATTTTAAGCAACTAGAAATATCTTACTAAGCATACACAATATTAAATACTTTGCATGCAGTGTGTCTTTTAATTCGCAGAACAAACAAGTAAAACCAAAGCACAAAACCTAGAGGTAATATTTCTATTTCCCTTTTATAGATGAGAAAACTGAGATCTGGAAAGATTATGTAACTTGCCCAAGGTCATGGAGTTATCAAGTTGCAGAGCCAGAATTCTAGACCAGCATATCTAACAAGGCTGAAATCTTAAATTGCAAATTATGTTGTCTTTTTCTACAAAGTACATTTAGTCTTGTTTGTATTCATTAGTTATGAAAGCTCTATCTCACACTAGACTTTAAAGCTCCTTGAGAGAGGGAGCTCTCACTATCCTTCACTTAACAGGTCCTCACTACTTCTTTGCTAAGCAATTTGCTAAATTGATCTAGTATAATTTAGGTTAGTGAGGTATACCATTTTTAAAAACTTTCTATATGCCCTGCATGGTTTGATGTGCCATGGCAAGAGAGAAAAAATCACACCCCAATGTCCCCTGCCTTAAAGCTTATAATGAAACTGGAAAGGGAAGACAGGTGTTACTACCACGCCACCAGCATGGACAGAGTTTAAAAAAATTTGCACTCTAACAAAAGCTCCTTTTTCAGTTAATCACCCTCTATACAAACATTTCTCTCACACATTTTCTAGTCCTTCTGTGTTAGTGGGGACCAATGTCCCCAAAGTTAATATGCGTTGTGTACAGCAGATTTTACCCAAGAAAGGAAGGGACAAAAGTACTTACCTCATGGTGAAGTCTAACAATAGACAATGCATTCACTTGGCATTCACCGCTTTGACATTTGGGATGAGCTCATTGTTTTGACAATTAGCAGGCTGCTACTCCCAGGGAAAAAGAAACAAATCTCTGTCCATTTCAAACTCCCCCCTCCCTTCCTCCAGCCTCAGGCACTCTTTCCCTTCCCCCACCCAGTGTAAGTACTACCAAGGATAGTTTTGCTAATGTAGGGTTACATTGTCAACTACCAATGGAAAGAGTACATTTTGGGTAGGCTTCAGAAGTGTTGAAAGCAAGAATACTTTAAGAGTTCTCCATTTTCTTTACCCCACCCTCAGATTCTACCCACCACAATGAAAAGATAATATTAAATATAAGTGACAGAATGTCTCCTTAAGAATTATCTCCTTAAAATTGTTTCCTTAAGAAGTGACAGATTGTCTCCACCAGCAATATTTTTTATATAGTTTCAGTGTGATGTCTCACAAACCCGCAGAGGATCCAAGGGCTTCCTATTCATCTTGGGGGGCTAAAAAATATTTCTTTACATGGTTTAAGAAGTCCATTTCCCATCCATGCTCTCCCTAACCTCCTGAGTCCTTCCTGGCCATGTCTCTTCTCTCATTTAATGTGCTAGCAATTTCTGAGATATTTGGTAGTTCATAAAGCATTGTGGCCTCTCTTGTCTCAATAGTCATAGTCAACATAATCTCTTTGCATAGTCTAAAGTCTCTGGGGTTTACCTGCAAGGCATACTTATTACTAACCTTCAAGACCTGGCTCAAACACTATGTCTTCTGAGAATTCTTTGCTACATTCCAAGACAACTTAGAATTTTCTTTCTTTATATTCCTACAAAATCTAATAGAAATGATCATCAGATTACACTGTAATTGCTAGTATATGTTTCCACTTAAGGAAGGAACCTTGTTTATAGATTAATATGTTTTTTTAAATTCTTATGACCTAATATGTAAAGAAATTCACCAAATTTTCTGTTCAATAAATGGCTGAAATTTAGCTCTTTACTTCAATAGCTTTATGAGTTCTGATTTCAGATCATTGGGTTGATACCCCAGCTCTACCAGCTAACAAGTTGTGTGATATAGGGCAGGTCATATGTCCCTGCAGTTTCTATGACTATGTCTTCCACCAGCTCCATATCTTTGCATCTCTGCGAAGAAACAAACCAAACTCCTGAGAGAGAGCACTGATTTGGCTGAACTTCAGTCACCTGGCACCTTCTGACTAACCTGGGCAAGGACAGGAAGATCTGTAGTGGAAGACAGTCATTTCCTCCAGGACCACACAACTTGGAGGGTTCCCCAGAAAGGAGATATGGTTGTAAATAAGGATGGTCCCCAGGGACTGGGGAAAGAGGGAATGATGAGTTACTGTTTAGTGGCTTCAGAGTTTCAGTTTTACAAGAGGTAAAGAGTTCTGGAGACCAATAGTGGCTATGGTTGCACAATAATGTAAAGGTACTTAATGCCACTGTACTGTGCACTAAAAATAGTTAAGACAGTAAATTTTATGTTATGTGTATTTCACTACAATTTAGCCATTTCTTAAAAAGACAACCAAATTTTTTAAAAAAAGGAATGCAAATAGGAAAGAAGATATTGACAGTCAAAAAATGGTAATTGTCCATTACAGAGCCCCTAAATAGAAATGCTTAGAAATTACCTTTGACAGTGGAGGCTTCAGGAGTTCTTTGCTGCTGTGTAGTGCTGGGCAAGTCAGTTTACTTGTCTGAGGCACAGACTAAGTTTTGATTTTTTCTAGTTAACCATTGTTCTGTTTCTACTGCCTGGCCCTTGGTAGTTTTTCTGGTTCCTCTTTGTTTTCCAGGTCTGCTCTTCCAAACTCTGTCAATGGGATGGGCACCTAATAACTTTCCACTAAATTCCTTTTCTGCTTAAGATACTTTTGCATGAAAACAAGAACCCTGAGTAGTAATGACTTTTACTTAACTAAGATTCCAAGGAGACCGTGTAGAAGAGATCCTGATGGGAAAACACCCAAAACAAGATTTGGGACCCTTGTGAAGTTGTCTTATCCCACCTAGAGGTTTTCTCTAATATAAAAATTTTAAATTATTCCTTGGCAGATCTGAGGTTTTAAATAAATTTTGTTTAAGTTATCCTTTGAGATCCATCTTTCAAACTTCTCATCCTCTCTCATGCTTTCCCTGACATCTCTCACCCCTGCAAATGCTTTTTCTGACATTTCCTGCCACCTTCTTAGTACCAAGTACATGCATCTATTTTGAAGGAAACAAACTTGTCTTCAGTGCTTTGTTCACAGATCTGTGTCCCTGACTCAATTGTGATTTCTGTGAGAAAACAGATCATGCATTAAACATCCATCTACACCTAGCACCTAGGAAGTTCCTGACATCTAGTAGGTCAATAATAAAAGAATTAATGAATGAGGAGGAAAACGAGTGGATGGAATACTGAATGCAGTCAATTTGGTCTGGAGAACCCTGTTGGGTTCTGTTCACCTCCCCAATGGTTTCCCTTTCCCCTTCAAGCTTTCTGGACTGCAGACATACTTTTTGAAGTCCCTTTACCATAGTCAACATATGCACCATGGCTAATAAATTAGCATCACTTTGAAAACAAAAATGATTCCATTTTGCTGTTGGAATGTGGTCTGAGAATTAGAAAGGGCAGGGCCATTACTCTCCCTGAGGCCTGGAAATTCTCCTGGTGTTTTATTAGGAAATGATTTCTGTTTTTACTGGATTTACTGGTCACTAACTTGCCCCTGGGAGCCTGAATGAATGCCAAGAATATAAAGGAAAACAGCATGCTGTCTGCTACCTAGAGACCAAATAACCTCCTAACCAAGAGATATCTACTACCGAAATTAGAGGCATCTATGATTGTGATTCTGAGCATGGAATTCTTAAAGTGAAAACACAAACAGAATTAGATCAGTGTGCATGCTTGGTTAGAAGCAGTTGGTACTAAGTTCCCTTTCTGCTGGTGTCTGCTTGTGGGAAAGTCCTAGAAATGAGAGAAATAGAAAAATTTGTTTGTAATCATAATTCTTCCTTTAAGAAGGTTTTATCAATACATGATGTTAGTACGATTTATAGTACATGTGATATTTTGTAACATACATAGAATGTGTAATGATTGAGTAAGACATTTAGGGTATCCATCACTTTGAATATTTGTCATTTTTATGTGTTGGGAACATTTTAAGTCCTCACTTCTAGCTATTTTGAAATATACACTACATTGTTGCTAACTATTGTCACCTCCCTCTTCCATCAAACATTAGAACTTATTCCATCTATATAACTGTATGTTTGTACCCGTTACCAACCTCTCTTCATTCCATTCCCCTCCCACACACCCTCTCAGCCTCTGGTAACTACCATTCAACTCTCCACCTCCATGAGACGCACTTCTTTAGCTCCCATATGTGAGAACATGTGGTGTCTGTCTTACTGTTCTGGCTTATTTTATTTAACACAATGATCTCCAGTTCGATCCATGTTGTTGCAAGTAACAGGATTTCATTCTTTTTTATGGCCAATAGTATTCCATTGTGTGTATATGCCACATTTTCTTTATCTACTTATCCACTGATGGACCCTTTGTTGATTCCATATCTTCACCATGGTGAATAGTACTACAATAAACATGGGGGTGCAGGTATCCCTTTGATATACTGATTTTCTTTCCTTCGGATGTATACCCAATAGTGGATTTGCTGGATCATAGGATAGCTCTATTTTTAGTTTTTGAGAAATCTCCATCCTGTTTTCCAAAATGGCTATACTATTTTACATTCCTACCAACAGTATATAAGAGTTGCCTTTCACCAAATCCTCATATCATGTGTTATTTTTTTGTCCTTTTATTAATAGCCATTCTAACTAGAATAAGATATCTCATGTTTTTTGATTTGCATTTCCTTAATCATTAGTAATGTTAAGAATTTTTTTCATGTATCTGTTAGCCATTTGTATGTCTTCTTTTGAGAAATGTCTATTCATGTCCTTTGCCCTCCGTTTAATGGGATTATTTGTGGGGTTTTTTTTTGCTGTTGAGATGTTTGAGTTCCTTGTATATTCTGGATATTAGTCCCTTGCCAGATGAATAGTTTGCAAATATTTTCTCTCATTCAACAGGTTGTCTTGTCACTCTGTTGATTGTTTCCTTTGATGTGCAGAAGCTTTTTAGTTTAATATAGTCCTATTTTTCCATTTTTGTTTTCATTGACTGTGCTTTTGAGGTGTTGGCCATAAAATCTTTGCATAGGATAATGTTCTGGAGTGTTTCCCCAATGTTTTCTTCCGTTAGTTTTATAGTTTCAGATCTTACATTTAAATATTTAATCCATTTTGAGTTGACTTAATCCATTTTGTATATGGTGAGAGATATGGTCTATTTTTTTAATTTAAAAAACAACTTTATTGAAGTATAATTTACATACCATGCAATTCATCCATTTTAAATGTACAATTAAATGATTATTAGTACACTTACCAAGTTGTACAGCCATTCCCACAAATCAGTTTTAGAACATTTCCTTCCCCCTATTAAGAGGCCTAATTCCCATCCCCAACTTCAGGGACCCACTAATCTGCTCCCTGTTTCCATATGAGTGGAACTATATAATATGGGAATTTTGTCTCTAATTTCTTCACTCAGCATGTTTTTTTTTTTTTTTTGGTCACATTTTGTATCTTTGCCTCTCCCTAGCATGGGTTAGTGGTATGCCCCTCCCCTCCACAATGCTCACCGCATCCCTCAGATGTGGATCTACCTCCTCCAACCCCCGGATCCCTGGTGAACACCACAACCATCTGAGCTCCATAGTGTTAATCAGTCACTACCAATATGACGGCGAGCACATGTGAAGCCCATTCTTCCAATCTTGTGACACCTCACTTTGGATAATGGGTCTAAGCTCAATCCAGGATAATATAAGCGGGCTAGCTCACTGTCATTTCTTAAAATTGAGTAATATTCCATTGTAAACATACACCAAATTTTAATAATCCACTCATGAATTGATGGGCACCTGGGTTGTTTCCATGACTTAGCAATAGTGAATTGTGCTGCCATAAACATTTGGATGCAGATGTCTTTAGTATAGAATGTCTTATGCTCTTTTGGGTAGATGCCTAATAATGCTATTGCTGGATTGAATGGTATTTGTATTTTTAGCTCTTTGAGGAATTTCCAAATTCTTTTCCACAGAGGTTGAGCTCTTGAACAAAAAGTTCTGACAGATCTCTACAGAACATTCCACCCAAATAAAGTTGAAGTTACATTCTACTCAGCAGCCCATGGAACGTTCTCCAACATTGACCACATACTAAGCCGCAAATCAAATCTCAACAAATTCAAAAAAATCGAAATTACACCATGTGTCTTCTCTGACCATAGAGGTATAAAATTAGAGTTCAATTCCTATAGAAACTCTCACCACTTCACAAAGTCATGCAAACTAAACAAAACAACCTATTATGGAAAAATTCTTGGGTCAAGGAGGAAATTCAGGGGGAAATGAAGAGTTTCTTTGAGCTAAATGATAATGGAGACACAAGTTACCAAAACCTGTGGGACACAGCAAAAGCATACCAGAGAGGAAAACTAACAGAAATAAACGCTCACATCCAAAAACCAGAAAGCTTAGATAGCAACAACCTAATGAATAGACTCAAGGAATTGGAAAAAGAAGAGCAAACCAATGCCAATCCTAGTAGAAGAAAAGAAATAACTAAGATAAAAGCAGAACTAAATGAAATTGAGAACAAAAGAATTATATGGAAGATCAAGAAAACCAGAAGCTGGTTTTTTGAAAATGTAAACAAAATTGATAGCCCTCTTGCTAGATTGACAAGAACTCAAAGAGAAAGGACTCTAATAAACTCAATTAGAAATTAAAAAGGAGAGGTCACAACAGACACCATAGAAATACAAAACATTATTTTTGATTACTATAAAAAACTATATGCCCCAAAACTACATAACAAGGAGAAAATGGACAGATTCCTGGAAACATACAACCTTCCTCAGTTCACCCAGGAGGTAACAGAATTTCTGAATAGACCAATCTCAAGCTCAGAAATCGGAGCAGTAATTAATAACCTCCCCAAATGGAAAAGTCCCAGACCAGATGGCTACACCTCTGAGTTTTACCAAATATACAAAGAAGAACTCATTCCTATACTACAGAAATTATTCTACAACATTGAGAAGGATTGTATCCTTCCTAATTCATTTTATGAAGCCAATATCACCTTCATACCAAAGCCAAGAAAGGACGCAACAAAAAAAGAAAATTACAGACCAATATCCTTCATGAATATAGATGCAAAAATCCTCAACAAAATTTTAGCAAATAGAATTCAGCAGCACATCAAAAAAATAATTCACTATTTTTATTATTCTGAACATGGATGTCTAGTTTTCCTAGCACTATTTATTGAAGAGGGTATCTTTTCCTCAATAGATGTTCTTGGTATTAGTTGAAAATCAGTTGGCTGTAAATAACTGGATTTATTTCTGGATTCTCTATTCTGTTCCATTGGTCTATGTTTATTTTTTTTAACACATAATACCTGCTGTTGTGATTACTATAGCCTTGTAATATATTTTTAAGTCTGTAGTGTGATGCCTCCAGCTTTGTTCTTTTTGCTTTGGCTATTTGGCTTTTGTTTTTCAGTTCCATATAAATTTTAGGATTGTTTTTAATATTTCTGTGAAAAATGTCACTGGTATTTTAATAGAGACAACATATAATCTGTAGACTGCTTTTGGTTATATGGTCATTTTTATGATATTAATTTTTCCAATTCATAAGGGGATGTCTTTCTATTTGTGTCCTCTTCAATTTCTTTCATCAATTTCTTTTTACAGAAATTGTAAATGAGATCGCCTTCTAGACTTATTTTTCAGTTAGTTGTTTATTAATGTACAGAAATGTTACTGATTTTTGTATGTTAATTTTGTATCCTGCAACTTTACTGAATTTTTAAACCAAATCTAAGAGTTTGTTGGTGGAGTCTTTAGGATTTATAAAATATGAGGTCACATCATCTGCAAAGTAGGATAATTTGACTTCTGTTTTCCAAATTTGGTTGCTTTTTGTTTATTTCTCCTGCCTGATTTCTCTGGCTAGGACTTCTAGTACTGTGTTGAATAGGAGTGGTAAAAGTGGGCATCCTTGTCTAATTCCAGTTCTTAGAGGAAATGCTTTCAACTTTTCCCCATTCAGTGTGATGTTATCAGTGGGTTTATCATATATGGCCTTTTTAAATGTTGAGGTATGTTCCTCCTATGCCTAGTTTGTTCAGACTTTTTATACTGAAGGAATGTTAAGTTTATCAAACTTTTTCTGTATTTATTTAGAGGATCATATGATTTTTGTCCTTCATTCTGTTGATGTGATGTATCACATTTATTGATTAGTGTATGTTGAACTGACCATGCATCTCTGGGATAAATCACTCTTGATCATGGTGTATTATCTTTTTGATACACTGTTGAATTCCATTTGCTAGTATTTTGTTGAGAATTTTTTCCTATTCTGTTCATCAGGGATATTGGTCTGTAGTTTTCTTTTTTTGTTGTGTCCTTATCTCGTTTCTGATATAGGGTAATGCTGGCTTTATAATAAGAATGAGTTGGGGGAATTTCCTCCTCTTCTATTTTTTGTTTTTTGGAATAGTTTGAGGAGAATTAGTGTTAGTTCTTCTTTACAAATCTGGCATAATTTCATAATGAAGCCGTCTAGTCCTAGGATTTTCTCTGTTGGGAAAATTTTTATTATTGATTCAATCTCATTACTCAATATTTTTCTGCTCAGGTTTTCTGTTTCTTCCTGATTTAATCTTGGTAGGTTGAATGTGTCCAGGAATTTATTCATTTCCTCCAGGTTTTTGAGTTATCAGTATGTAGTTGTTCATACTAGCCTCTGATGATTTTTTGTATTTCTGTGATATCAGTTATAATGTTTTCCTTTTCATTTCTTTTCTAATTTTGTTTATTTGGGTCTTTTGTCTTTTGTCTTGGTTAGTCTAGCTAGCAGTTCATCAATTTTCTTTATCTTTTCAAAAACCAACTTTTTGTTTCTTTGATCCTTTATATTATTTTTTCAGTCTCTATTTTGTTTAGTTATGCTCAGACCTTCATATAATTTCTTTTCTTTTGTTAATTTTGGTTAATTTGGTTTATTATTGCTTTTCTAGTTCCTTGAGGTACAGTGTTAGATAGTTTATTTGACATCTTTCTACTTTTTTGATGTAGACATTTATTGCTATAAACTTCCCTTTTAGCCATGCTTTTGCTGTATCCCATAGATTTTGGTATGCCGTGTTTCCATTTTCATTTGCTTCAAGAAATTTTTTGATGTCCACCTTAATTTCTTCATTGAAATTAGTAGTAGTCATTCAGGAGCATATCATTTAATTTACATTTATTTGTAAAGTTTTAAAAGTTTTTCTTATTATTGATTTTTAATTTTATTCCATTGTGATCTGGGAAGACAGTTGATACTATTTCATTTAAAAAACAGTTGAGACTTATATTTTTTGTCCAACATGTGATCTATCTTGGAGAATCTTCCATGTGCTGATGAGATGAATGTGTATTCTGCACCTGTTGGATAAATATTCTGTAGATGTCTGTAAGTCCATTTCTTCCAAAGGGTAGTTTAAATCCAATCTTTCCTCATTAACTTTCTGTATAGATAAAGTGTCTAATACTGAGAATGGAGTGTTGAAGTCCCTAACTGTTATTGTATTGGGATCTAGTTCTCCCTTTAGATCTAATAGTATTTGCTTTATATCTCTTCCAGTGTTTGGTGCCTGTATATTTAGAATTGTTATATCTTCTTGAATTGATCCCTTTATCATTATATAATGACCTTATTTGTCTCATTTTACTGTTTTTGACTTACAATCTGTTTTATCTGATGTAAGTTTAGCTACTCTCACTTGGCATTGGTTTCCTTTTGAGCAAAATATCTTTTTTCATCCCTTTATTTTCAGTGTATATGTGTATATGTGTCTTTACAGGTGAAGTGAGTTTCTTGTAGGTAGCATGCATTTCAGTCATAATTTTATCTATTTATCTAGTCTATATCTTTTAAGTGGAAAATTTAATCCATTTACATTCAAGGTTATTATTGATATGTAAGGACTTAGTACTGTCATTTTGTTAATTGTTTTCTGGTTGCTTTGTGTATTCCTTGTTTCTTTCTTTCTCTTGTATTGTTTATCATCATGTTTTGGTGGTTTTCTATAGAGGTAACATTTGAGTCCTTTTTCTTCTTCATTTGTGTGTTTGCTTTCCAGTGACTCTTATATTTTCTGTATTTTCATGATGGTAGATATGGTTCTTTCCTTTCTAGGTATAGGGCTCCCTTAAGCATTTCTTACATGGCCAGTGTAGTGGTGATTAATGCCCTCAGTTTTCCCTTGTCTGGGAAAGACTTCTTTCCTCCTTCATTTATGAAGGATAACTTTGCTGGGTATAGTATTATCAAATAATAGGGTTTTTTTTCTTTTAGCATTTCAAATATAATCATCCACATTCTCTCCTGGTCTATAAAATTTCTGCTAAGAAATCTACCATTAATTAGTCTGATGGTACCCTTATATGTGACTAGATGTTTTTCTCTTGTTATTTTTAGAATTCTTTTTTATTCTTTTCTTTTTTTTTATTTTTTAATCTGACTGGTTGTTTCAAAGGATCTGTCTTCTGAAATTCTTCCTTTGCTTGAGTTAGTCTATTGTTGAAGCTCTCAAATTATATTTTTTGTTTCATTCATTGATTTCTTCAGTTCCAGGATTTCTGCTTGGTTCTTTTTTTTTTAAATATGTTTATGTTTATTGTTTGTCCCTCTACCTCCGGAATGTCTCTTTATGCAGCCAATGACCTCGCTTTGTTTACACTGCTATATACCCTATAAAAAGTTTTTAGCACATAGCTTGTGCTTAATATAATTTTTTTCTTCCTAAAATTTTATTGGGGGAGAACTACAAAACATTTACAGTACAATGTTTACAGTCACAATTTGTAAAAAAGAGCACAAGACATTCTATGATAAAGACATCTGCACTCGAATGTTTATGGCAACACAATTCACTATTGCTAGGTCATGGAAACAACCCAAGTGCCCATCAATTCATGAGTGGATTGTTAAAATCTGGTATATGTTCACAATGGAATATTACTCAATTTTAAGAAATGATGGTGAGTTAGCACCTCTTGTATTATCCTGGATTAAGCTTGAGCCCATTATTCGAAGCGAGGTGACACAGGACCCAAAGAAAGGGCCCCACTTGTACTTGCCATCAAATTGGTATTGACTGATTAACACTTTGGTGCTCAACGGGTGGGAGCGAACACTAGGGATTTGGGGGGTGGGTAGTTGACCCAAGTCTGAGCGACGTAGGGGTTAACTGTGGAGGGGTGGGATATGCTTGAAAAGTAGTTGGGGAGCGGAATTAGGGGTCTCAATAGGGGAAAGGAATTCCTCAAAAACTGATTCATGTGATTAACTGTACACCTCGGTAAATT
>CAUYMX010024805.1:0-12908 GCA_963573855.1 Lepilemur septentrionalis | reverse complement strand
GAAAGGAATTCCTCTAAAACTGATTTATGTGATTAACTGTACATCTCAGTAAATTCACTGAAAATCATTTAATTGTACACTTAAAATGGAGTAAAGGCATGATATGTAAAGTATACTTCAATAAAGAAAAAGAAATCAACAAGAGTAGCTATACCTATATCAGATAAACTATACTTTAGTCAAAAACTGTAAACAGAGACAAGGAAGGTCATTTTATAATGATAAATTGATTCAGCAAGAGGAGATAGCAAGTGTGTGTGTGTGTGTGTGTGTGTGTGTGTGTGTGTGTGTATGTTTGTACCCAAGACCAGAACACTCAGATATATAAAGCAAATATTGTTAGATATATAGGGAGAGATAGACCCCAGTACAATACTTGAGGATTTCAACACCCACTCTCAGGATTGGACAGATCAGCTAGGCAGAAAATGAACAAAGAAACATTGAATATAAACATCACTATATACTAAATGGACCTAACAGACATTTAGAAAACATTTCATCCAACAGTGACAGAATAACACATACTTCTCATTAGCACTTGAAACATTGTCCAAGATAGACCATATGCTAGGCCAAAAAACAAGCCTCAACATATTTTTAAAAATTGAAATCACATCAAGTATCTTTTCTGACTGCAATGGAATAAATCTAGAAATCAATAACAAAATTAACTTTGGAAACTAAAATAAGTGGAAATTAACCAACATGCTTATGAATACCCAATGAGTCAAGAAAGAAGGAAATTTAAAATTTCTTAAATGAAAATAGAAACACAATGTATGTAAACCTATGGGATACTGCAAAACTAGTGCTAAGAAGGAAGTTTATAGCAATAAATAGGTACATCAAAAAAGTAAAAATATTTCTAAACAGCCTAACAATGAACTTCAAGGAATTAGAAAAGCAAGAACAAATCAAACCCATAATCATAAAAAAGATAAAGATCAGAGAAGAAATCAATGAAATAGATTAAAATAATGACCAATGAAACAAAAAAAATTGTTTTTTTGAAATATAAACAAAATCAATAATCCATTAGCTAGCCTAAGAGTCTAGTTTACTTAGTAAGAAAGAGAAAAGACTTAAATAAAATAAAATAAGAATAAAAAAAGACATTACAACTATACCACAGAAAGGCAAAGGATCATTAGAGACTGCTATGAACTATATGCCAACAGCTGGAAAACCTAGAGTAAATGGGTAAATTTCTGGACATATACAACATACCAAGATAGAACCCTGAAGAAATAGAAAACCTGAACAGACCAATAATGAGTAACAATATTGAACCAATAATACAAAGTCTCCCAAAAAAGAAAAGCCCTAGGTCACATGGATTTACTGCTGATCTTTCCAAACTTTTAAAGAATTAACACCATTTCTTCTCAAACAATTCCAAAAAATTGAAGGGGAAGGAATTCTTCTAAACTCATTCTATAAGGCCATCATTATACTGTTACAAAAACCAGGTAAGAACACACACAAAAAGAATTTCTGATGGATATTTCTGATGAACAGAGATGCAAAAATCCTCAACAAAATGCTCAAAAAATACAACAGCACATCAAAAAGATTATACACTTGATCAAGTGGGATTTATACCAGGGATGCAAGGATTGTAAGCAAATCAATAAACACAATTCATCACATCAACAGAATGTAGGACAAAATCATATGATCATCTCAATAGATAAAGACAAGACATTGATAAAATTCAACATCCCTTTAAAATGAAATCTCTCAACAAATTAGGTATAAAAGAAACATATCCAAACACAATTTAAAGCTTATATACATTGCAAGCTCACAGATAACATCATACTGAAAAAAGAAAAGTTGAAATAGTTACTCATGTGAACATAATTAAACCCCTCCTCAACCAACAGGCTATGGACACCACTGCTGTGCTTTATGTCTCTCTGGTTTTGCCTTTTGTAAAATATCATATAAATTAAATAAAAGATTGCAGGCTGTTTTGTGCCTGGTTTCTTTCATTTAGCATATGTTTTAGGGATTCATCCATGTTCCATGTATCAATAGTTAATTTCTTTTTATTGCTGATTAATAACCCATTATATGGATAAGCCAATGTGTTTATTTTGATGAACATTCATACTGCCTCTCATTTATAGATACAGCGTAAGAAGTCCACAAACATCAGCTTACTATTTTTAATAAACGTAGATTTTCATTTCCTTTGGAAAATACCTAGAAGTGGGACTGCTGAGACATATGATAAGGGCTTGTTTAACCTTATTATATACTGCAAAACTCCTTTCCAAAGCTGATGTGATATTTTGCATTCTCACCTGAAATGTAGAAAAGTTCTAATTGCTCCTAATTCTTGATTTATTTATTGTCGGTCCTTTTATTTTTAGCCTTTTCAGTTGGTATGTGGTGATATCCTTTTGGCTTTAATTTGCATCATTTTATGTACTTAATAGAAAATTATATAACATCTTCAGTGAAGTGTTTATTCAAATACTTTGCCCATTTTTAGGGAAATCAGGTTATCTTCTTATTACTAGATTATAAGAGTTCTTTACATATTCTGAATAAAATCCATTATCTGTTACATGTTTTACAAATATTTCCTCCCAACCAGGGGATTTCTTAACAATTATGTTTTTAGAATATTTTTATAAAGTTGAATTTATCATTTTTAATGAGCGTTTTTTTAATGAGTGTTTTGACTATGGAGGCTTTTGTTTGCACAGTTTATTAGGGTATTCCTTTCCCTCCACACTTTAACATAATTTTCTCTGGTACTTTTAAGATTTTTCTTTCTTTATAGAATGGTTTTCTTTCTCATAACAATAGTTTGCAGCAATTTTACTATAATGAGCTGTGGGATTATTTTCTACTTTTCTTTTGCTTGTAGATAATTTAGTTTCAAGGAATGGTGGATTTAGTTTCAACAAATTTGGATAAATTTTTGTTATTCTCTAAATATTATTTTTCCTGTTTCTCTTCTATTTCTGGGGTACCAATTACATATATTTAAATTATGTGATATTTTTTCCAAGGGCCACTCATGCTCTGTTTATTATTTTCAATACTTTTTTTTTCCCGTGTTTTATTTTGGTAAGTTTTTATTTATCTACCTTCAAATATGCTGATCTTTGTTCTGCATTGTCTAATCTGCCATTATAGATATTGGATTTTAATCTATTGATGTTTCATTTGTGATTTTTAATAACTTCCATTTATTTAACTTATTCGTGTTCTTCTCTACTTTCTTGATATTTGAAGCATATTTGTAGTAGCTATTTTAGCATTCTTATTGAGGAGTTCTATCATCTCTATCATTTTGGGGTTTGCTCCTATTGACTTATTTTTCTCCTTGCTATTTGTCATATTTTCCTGCTTATTATTTTATTATATATCATTTAGTGTTATAGACTTATTATGTATATATATTACGTTTTTCAGAGAAGTTACATAAGTTTTTCATCATTAACTTTTTTTGTGTGATAGTTGTTTAATATTTGGCTTCCAAATTATCAAAAAGCTCTCTAACAGCAGAGTCTATGTTTATTTTTGCTCACCATTTTACTGATGGCAATTAAGAAAATGATTGGGACATAAAGTTTGATAAATATTGTAAAATATATTAATATAGTCAAAATGAAACATTAGAAGGACATTTTTCTACATAAATTATTTCTTTCAAATATTGTTGGTTCTAAGGCTTCTGAGCCTAGAATTGCCATAGCTTCTACAGAGAACTCAGCAAGTACAACATCCTCCTCCAGCCTGTTAAGAAGTAAAGTGGAAAGAAAGATGAGCCACCATAGTCTAGGAATTCTTCAACAGGATTGTGTAACTGTGTCTTAGTAACATTAGCAACAGATTAGTTGAGTGATCCATGTAATAGAATTCCATATTAAATTGTGTAGCAATGTCTGCAATCTTTACATACCTAAGAATGGTGTATTTTTTTTTTACAGAATGCAAGTCCTTATCCAATTATTTTTAAATAAAATTTAACACTATTAGAATGTTAAAAGAGCTCAAATATATGATAAAATATTTTCGTATAGAATTGATTCATAAACACTTTTTACATCTAGTATTGCCATGATGAAGATATTTTGTATTAGTCATGACTCTTTGGGTTGTACGTGGCTATAGGCTAAAGCGATTCAGGCGTTTAATCACATTACCATGGCCCTAACTATCCTTTCCCTCATATCTCTTATTATCTTTATTTTGACTTTCTTCTCAAGCAGACTATCAAAATAATTTCTAGTTACTCAAGCACTTAAAAAATAGTCTCTAGTGGTAACTCCAAGGCTTATTCCCATTGGCCATGAAATATCTAATCACTCAGACAATGTGATGGGTTGCTCTTATTTTCCAAACCTGGGTTACGATTTTATGCATAGAGCTAAGAGTGGGATCAGCCCTGTTTGAACTATATCGAATGAGTGGGAAAAGGTTCAATACCACAAAGAATAAAATAGAATTCTTCTTGAAGAAGTGAGAATAGACACTGGACAGACAAAATTGCATCAAATATTGACTAGACATACTAATAAGTGTTATCTATTAGTTTCAGTAGATTTCATTCCATGTGTAAAATATTAAATATATTAATTTATACTATTAACATATCCCATGTTAAATATAAATAGTTCCATATACAGCATGGAAAATCTTCATTGGTGTTCTATCATCTACTCAAAAGATAACATAACTGTGCAGAATTTTATTTATGGCTGGATGACCAGTTAGCTCAGTTGGTTATAGTATGGTCCTAATAAGGTAATTCATAACCTGGCCTTGTCTACCTTTCTGTGTTTGTCTGATATCACTTTCGCAAATCTGTCCTTCTTACATACATTTTCAACTTATGGAATCAAATCATATTCATCTCTAAGGTGTTAGATATTCCTCATTAGACTAAAAGCATCTTGAAAATATGGGCATCACTTCATAAAAAGAGTCTAATAAATAGATGAAGGATATAAGAATTCTTACATTTATATTTATATCAACATTTGAATTTACTCAAAGTGATTGTCTATGCCTATATCATGTGTATAAAATAAAATATGTTTTCATCTGGTTTAAGAAAAATCTAGGAATGTTCAGTACTTTTTGTATCTATTATATAGTGGAATAATGGAAGAAGGAGGCAGGAAGGGAAATATCAATCAGAAAAGTCTTTTAGAGAGCAGGAATACCAGGTGTGAAGGCATGGAGGTATAAGAGGAGTTAGTAACTCTGGTGCTAAGTACTCTAGAATGTCCAGTGTTTGGAAACTTCAAGGAGCTGAGACTAAGGAACAAATAGACCAGAACCTGAGAGACATTCTATTGTATGTAAAATCCACTGTTCATGCTATACATATGTAATTCCACTAAAATTTATTTATTCTATAATCCTTATATTTGCTCTTAAATACACTTAATTATAAAAAAGTGTAAATACTATAAAGCTTAACTAAAGGGAATGAGTTAACAATATAAATATAAATCCAGCAACTTCTAGTAATTTCTAGTGATCCATATCATTTCCAAAACATGGATCTTCATTAATACCTTAGAAATCAAGTTTCTACACATGAAAATTGAGGGAATATTTCCAGCATATAGCTATAAGCACATTAAATTTTTATAATTATAGCTAATTTGCATTTAATCCAACCAAAAAACTCAAATGAAATTCAAGCATACTTGATTTTTGTGAATTATACACCACAATAATTCTCTGTGCACCCTTTGAAAAGTTAAGTGTGTGCTGATTGAATTCTGGAAAACCACTCAATGATGAAAATGATGAAATATTCCAAAATTCAACCTATATTTGCCTACATTTCAGTTATTAGATAAACTTAAAAGACTTATCATTTAGAAGCACATTGAGATCATGGGATATAATAAACTGAAACAACCTATACTTATGCATTTTTGGTATGAAAATGAGACTCAGATTTATCTGTAAAAGAAATTGAAGAAATGTATAAAGATTAAAATTAAATATAGATAAGAATAGATGGAAAAGAATCTTCTATGCACTATGATGAATTGAAAAGTAGTATTAATTAGGATGCAATTTCAATTTATCTAAGTATTCTTTTGATTTCTGATCTTTCAGGAAACAATTTTATGATTCAAAGATGAACATGAAATTACTATTATTTGCACATAGCTTTTATCACCTGCTTAAACGACTTAGCATAGTGACCAACATATTCTAGGATCTCATTGAATAATTTTTATTTTGATACAATATAGTATTTTTTGAAATTTATACTTTGTTAGTCACAGCAACATCCACATGTTTGAAAAACCAGAAATACACACATATAGTTGATCTAAATATTATTTGATCCACTGACTATACTTATACACTTATATGCACTAACATCTTAGAATAATTTTTCAAATACTATATATCTCCATCTCCTTTGCACCAACAACTCCTGAGTCTATGGACTCACAATTTTGGACCTAATCCATTTGACCTAATCTCATTTCAGAGATAAAGACATGAAGCTAACAGTTGAACAAATGCTTGTATAATTTGGACTAGTACAAAAATTTCCTAACTTCTAGTTCAGTGTCCTTTTATCATATCATGAAACAGTACTTTAGTTTGGCAAATATTGAGCTTGATTACTAGAATTGATTATCCCAGTTTGGAGTATATCAATCAAAGGTAAAATTCATCAGTTTGAGCACAAGTGTTGGTAAACCTGGAAGATAAAGTTGTGAAGTCCTCACAGAATCCAAATAAAATGACATTTATTCAGTCATCTATTATTAATAATTTATTCAAAAAATATTTATCAAGTACCTACTATGTGTTAGGTACTAATCTAGGGACTGTGAATATAGTTGTTAATAAAATCTTTGCCCTTATTGAGGTAGATAGTGTAAACAGACAGTAAACCCACATTAGCTTATTAGGTGGTATTAGTGATAAGTGCTATAGAAAAAATTAAAAGTGAAAAGTGGAACAGCTATTATTAGGATGGTATTCATATAATTTTAATTAAGGAGGTCAGTAAAAGCCTCTCTAAAGAGTTGTTAGTTAAATAAAGAGTTGAGTTAGATGATAAAGCAAACCATATGGCTATCTGTGGAAAGAGTATTCTAGAGAAAATATCAAAACAAATGCCTTAAAGTGGAAACTATCTTGTAAGAAACAAAAAGGGCAATGTGGCTATAGCAGACTAAGTTAGGGGAAAAGATCTAGGAGATGCGGTCAGAGAGGTAACAGGGAACCAGACTCTTTGGCTATTACACCATTTTCTTTTCTGTTACTGGTATGTTATTCCAAAGATGACAGGAAGGAATTGGAGGATTTTTAACAGAGAATTGCCATAGTTCGATGGACATGTTAATAGGATTACTGTACGGGCTGTGCTGAAATAGATTTACAAGAGTAGAGTAGAAACAGAACAGTTGAGAGGCAACGTTATACTTCTTCTTGAACAACTGCACAGTGAAGAACGATAGTACGTTCTACAGGTAATCAGAGAAATTAGTAAGAAGTGTTCAGGTTGTGGATTGAGTGTTCTGCAAATATTGTCATCATATACGACTTCTGTAACAAAAATATTTGCATATTTAAAAACAATAATATCGGAAAATATAAAATGCTAGGTTGCTTACTGATTATATTAACTGAAGCAATTTTAAAGATTTTTCAATGTAAATGTAAATGTGCTTACATTCACAGTGTAAATTAATTACAAAATGAAATGTCTTGTAGCATTGGTTTATGTATCTATAGATGCCATGTAAGTATATTTTTAAATTATGGCTTAGTAATTTATACATATTTTAATTACTTATAATTATTTAATTACTTATAATTAGTCTTTATTTTTTTGGTTACATACACAGAGTAACCCCTCCATTTACAATGAAAACACAGAAAAGTGTTAAATTGCATTTTATTATAAGCATGAACTTATATGAAACAAGGACTATTAACTGAATCAGGACATTTTTATAATACATAAAAGTTGTTTTTGCTTTAATAAAACAATTACTCTAAGAAACCGAATATTCAAAACACACCACACATAAATATGGATTTCTCTAGTTCATTCATGACTCCAAAACATTATTTTGGAGAATATTATTTGGAGGAACTTACACTGCTTTGGGTAGAGAGGTGTTCGTGTAGTATTGTAACAATTAGAATTTGCCTTAGCCCCTCTACCTAACAGCAATCTAGACCTGCCTCCTCAACAACAGAAACACCACATTTTCATCTCAGTTTGCATTTATATTTTTAATTATATGTAGTTAATGATTCTATTTTTGCTTGTTGCATGCCATATTAAAATTAATTTAGATCTGCTCAGGATACTTTGGTATTTTAAATGTCCCAAACAATATAGGAGCAACATATTACAGCCTAAAAGGTTAGCATTGTCCTTGCTGTGGGATATTTTACTTCTGTATTCCAGAGAGTGTAAAAGGGCTCACCTGAAGAATCAGGCCTATCAGATGTTGGTTTATGTTATCACTGAGCCATGATCATGTTCAAGCTAGCTGAAGACTCAGGATTATCTCTTCTCGGGCTTATAGCCAATCAGAGTGGCCAAAGATTCAGTGGTCTTATTTGTGCTTAAATATATTTATGTAGAGTCTTAGTGACTAATTGAATAAAAAAAAATGGACAAGAATGAGGAATGACTGACACAGTAAGCTTTGTTATATCTCTAAAACTTGGTGGTGTTATATAAATAATTTATCTTCTCAAAAGGGACGGTTTTATGATGAAAGTTTTTATTTATTGCATCATAGTATTCAATGTTTCAACTAAATCATATCAATATAAATTATAAATCATAGGTAATTCATTAGTAAGGTTTAGTTCTTATGTTTATCTAACATACTGAAATACGACCCTACAGATTTTATTCACCTGGTCACTTTCCTTTCATTCCCATGTATCTATTGATAAATACTTCTATCTATTCTTTTGAATAACTATTTATTTTCTTGCCTAAACCAACCTTTTCTTTATCCTGAGAATCTATTTATCACTTAACTAAAAGGAAAAATAGAAACTCATGTGATAATGTACATCTATCTTGTTATGAAAAGCTTATTCTAGTTAGTTTTTAGAATAACATGATGTTTCCATGAAAGTGAACATTTTTATAGATGTTAATTGCAGAAGCATTTCAAATAAATCAGTAAAGAAATAAGAATTGTGCCTCTGCTCATTTTAACTCTATTTTGTCTTAGGAGGAAAATGATAGCTATTATATTTAAATAATGTTAGGTCACAGAGTACACAAAACACAGAGGTCAATGGAGAGCAAATGATTCATTTTTAGATCAAGGTTCTAACACTAGCAAATGTCCTAAGAAGCATTTCATTTTCAAATAAATTCCTTCCACTTAAAGCCAAAGGTCAGCAAGCTAGCATTAGTTAAAGAGATCTCAGCTGCATCAAAGTTAAACAGCAGTCAAAAGTCACCCAGAGTAGTGTCTTTCTAATCGGTAGGTGTGTCCCCAAGGGTGGTAGGCCAAAGAAGAAAACAGAAATTTATTGAAGGTGCCAACAATAAATGCTGTGATCAGCAAGCATCTTGGGCTCTGAGCTGAGGATAGGAAGATTTCTTTGTTTGCCTTACAGAGAAAAAAATTCTATTTAAGCATATCTGCTTGTTGAAGTAAATATATATACTTGAAATTGATCAATCTCTATAACACAACATAGCCAATTTTAGTAATGCTTAGAACCAAGACATTTCATATTAATAGTAAACATGGGAAACCTTATATCCCTTTAAAATATCTATTGTCATGATATAATAATTAACCTAATGCATAGAATGTCTTTTAGATAATTTTTTTTAAGTGAAAGTCTTTTTGTGAAAAGCTTTTCCATCCTGTTGAAAATATCAATACTACAAGCCAGGGTTGGTACTCTCAGGGAAATAAATATTGATTTTCCTCTTCTATTCCTTACCAATGGCAGGCAACTGACTTCATTGCTCTGAATATTTTATTGTTTTACAATTGACAGATTCTGTTAGCATTGGATTTTTATTGTTTCATTGTTCTCTCTTTTGAAAAAGGCATTTGTGTTATATTTTTATGTTATGTGAAAGAAAAGACAGAAAAGTGAGGCTGAAATTAATGTAGCACTCCTTATACCATAGCTTGCTTGTCAGAAATGATTTATCTACATTTGACCTTAGTATTACTGACTTTGCAAAGATTTATTAAAAACTAAGCTGCTTTCCTATTTCATTCCTTTTCATCAAATTAGGCTATAAAATTATGCACATTTATGCAATAATTAATTGGAACCAGAAGCTGCTCAAAATATTTCATGTGAATGAGTTTAAACATCATATTTTTTACTTGATTTCTGGAAATTGTTCTGTGGTGCTCTGTGTAGGCAGGTGCAATGACTACACTTAATGCTAACCATCATTGGACAAATTAGCCTATATAGTCCAATACATGCAAGGATATTGACTTGATATATAGGGTTGTATTTTCTCATCACTTTTGCATGCAAATCTGACTTAATGTTAATATATCAGAATAAATATTAAGACAGTATTGGTCTAATTTACCAGACTTCAATTCATTTGTGTTAGATGGATGATTTAAGAAATTCAACCCACTGCAAAATGACCCAAGGAAGTTACCCAAATGCAGAAGAAACATCAATATGTTGTGACAAAAATATTTTCTAAATTTCCAGTTTTAAAAATTCTGAAACAAAGAAATAAAGCAATTCATGAATAAAGTATCATATATTTATGTTATCATTGTTTCTCTTAAACTTTTCCTAAATGAAACTGCTTGAAGAATATGCCAAAAAATTCCTCTCATAAATGTGTTTGCGAACACTCAGTTCAGATATTTCAATAGTTAATAATGCTTGGAAGGTTTCTACAGCTTTGTACTAGATTCCACTAAGAAAAAATAGTTCCATACCAATATTTCATTATAAAAATACTTCAGAAATTCTCAAGAAAGTTATAAAATTTGGTTTTAACACTTGTTGGGGATTTTTGCTAAATTTATGTCAGTTTATCAATTTATAGAATATACAAGTAACATAACATTAGCAGTTTAATATTCACATAATTATATTATTCTGTAACTTTAAAAATGGTCATAGAGTTCAGAATGTGCTTAATGCTAATTCTGATTAAATACAATGATGGCCACAGAAAAATAGACAGGAAAGGATTGAGAATTTTACATATCAACTAACCTATATAAAAATATGGGGAGTATAAAAGAAAAAATTATTATTCTACTTTTTTCTTGGATAAATACATATGTATACATGTGTAAGCAGAAGCTTTTCAAGGAAATTAAAATTACAAAATAATTGCTGTGCTAATGCAGACTGAAAACATTGGCTTTTTTATAATTATTATATAATTTCCATAAAAGTATTACCAAATGCATACTCTGGAAAACCTTTAAATGATGATTAACTTGTTTTACTAAACATTATATAATGTTGAAAAAATACATTTTAAAATATAAACTATACATAAACATTTTAGTGTGTTTCTTGTGTTAAATACATTCCTACTGTGAATTCATCTACAAGGTAAATAAAGTGATCAATGATGCTTCTAATTACTTATTAATTTTGACAGCAACATTTTCTTTTCATCAGTTCTTCACCAGATAATATTAATGATTAGAATTTCTAATTTAGATACTTTTAATTGCCCTTACAATAAAATACATTCTGTGATTCAGACTTAAAAGGAACCAGCTTTTACAAAAGATCAAAAATATAAAACATCAAATGCCAGTTAAAAGAAAAGGGATATGTCTGTGTTCATGCATGTGTGTGTATAAGATTAGATTATACATGCATACATATATACACACACACACACATATGCACAATTCTTTTAGAATTTTAATTATATGAAAACTCTGTTATACTTGAAACTCCAGTCCTATTACTTCTTTTATTTGGTATTAAATTTTGTTCTTTTACTATATTTGTGGACACACAAATTCAACACTTACTTTACACAGAACAGGTAGTTCGAAAGAAGTTAACTACATTCTTTTATCCAACTTTAATGTAAAGAAACATTAATATTTAATAACGTTAAATATTATTTATAGATTAAAGTTATAAAAGTTAAAGTTATGTTCCCATGTCTACCATAAACACACATATTTAACCTGTAAACGTGCACCTGTTTCTTGCATTCACCTAGTCATAAGGGGTCCAAGTGTTGGGAATGATATTAAGTAATCATTACTGTATTTTAAACACTATTTAGTTACTATAATGTTTAGATTTCAGAGCACTTTTAATTAAAAAACACACTTAAATGTATGTAAACTAAGTGCAGCTTATTTTATTTTGTTTGTGCTTTATTCATGTTTTTATTAACTTTTAAAATTTTTACTTGTGTATTCACTCTCTAAAGCACATTCTTCCAAAATGTCAATGTAAGCAAGAGGTCTACATTACAATTAGTAAATTATTTTATTAAAGCATTTGAACAAACAAAACACTGAATGAAAAATACATTCACTTGTCAGAATTTTTTAAAATCATAGTTGAAAAATAATACCTATGAAAAATAACTATGCTCCCCAAAATAAAATTTTTACTTTTTGTAACTACAACTCAAATTCAAATGTAAACTTAATGCAAGCAAGTATTTTCTAGTATATTTAGAAAAACATCTAAGCGTTGGCTTTCAGCAAGTTATATAAACATTAGCTAACCTTTGTTTATCAGGCCACAAAACCACATAATCACAACTAACAGCACTTTAGTTCTTACTTTTATTTGACTTAGATTGTTGCTTTTCCATATTTGTATATTTTCTTCCTTTTATATTTTTATAAATAAGCATATAGGCAAATGGAACACAGAGTTATATAAAAATAAAAATAAATAGACTTCTCCCTCCCCTG
>CAUYMX010024804.1:0-20744 GCA_963573855.1 Lepilemur septentrionalis | reverse complement strand
CTATTGAAAGCTATATTCTTAAACAATATGCCACTTTAATACTTACTGGTCAAATAATATTGATGTTAGATGAACAGATAAGACTTTGAAGTTACTCTTTACTGTCTTGTGTTCTGGAGGGCTAGCGTGAGGCTGTGGTTCCTACAAGAAAGAAAGAAAGAGAGAGAGAGAAAGAAAAGAAAGAAAAGAAAAGAAAGAAAGAAAGAAAGAAAGAAAGAAAGAAAGAAAGAAAGAAAGAAAGAAAGGAAAGAAAGAAAGAAAGAAAGAAAGAAAGAAAGAAAGAAAGAAAGAAAGAAAGAAAGAAAGAAAGAAAAGAAAGAAAGAAAGAAAGAAAGAAAGAAAAATAAAGAAAGAGAAAAGAATGAAAGCACTGGTGTGCAAAGACAGGAAGAGCTACAGTCTTTAAAAGCGAGAAAGCAACTGGGGCAAGCTCTACATTCTCCACCGTTTATTTTATGAGGGCATTTTCCAAATCAGTGTGGAAGACTAGAGTCCATACAGAAAGCAGCAGTGTTACTGGGCTGAGGGGACAGATGCTATAATAGAATTCTGGGCTGCCAAATGGTGAGAACTTGAGGTTCATTATCATGGAGACAGGAAAATACCCAGAAGGACTCCTAAATTTTGCATATAAATTGCACATGGGACCAACTTCTAAGGTGCCCAAGCACAGGCCAAGACTTCCAGAAACCCGGCAGAAAATAGCAGCGTGGAGGCTAAAGGGATGAGCACAGCATTTAGCCACTTCACGGTGCTAGGAGACTAAGGCTGGAATTTGTGCTCAGCCATGGTGGAGGACCTTGGAAAATACCCTAAGTTTTCAGCTGAGTGCCCAGAAAGACCACGCATTAGAGAAAAAGGACTATGTGCTAAGAGTAAAGGCTGTGTGCTAGGAGTAAGAGAAACCCTGAAATAGACCAGCTCTGATAAAGATTAAAAATCACAACTTGACAATTTCAAGGTGATCCACCAGTATTTTAGCTGCCTTTCAAAGGAAAACTTAACCATGTTTGGAGGAAGATAACATCATGCAGAACCTCTACGATTTTTCATTCGTGACATCCAGCATCTGATCAAAATTTATGAGGTGAGATAGAAATAAAAAATAGACAACAGAAACAGTCTCAAAGATGATTCAGATAATATCAGATTTATGAAAATCTCTACAATGATAATTTTAATATGTTCAAGAAAATAAAAGTTAGAAAAGATGAGGAATTTCAGAAGAGAATTAAACTCTATGAAAAAGAATCAAGCAGACCTGAAAAATATATTTGAATTAAACACCTTCGATGAGTTAACAGCAGACGAGACATAGGAGAAGAAACTCAATAGAAAATATGCAAACTGAAGCAGAGACATAAAAAGAATGGAGGGGAACATGAAGCAATATGTAGGAAACACATGAAGCTCAGTCAAGAAACTAAGGTTGGCCGGGCACCGCAGCTCCCACCTGTAATCCTAGCACTCTGGGAGGCCAAGGTGGGAGGATCACTTGAGGTCAGGAGTTCGAGACCAGCCTGAGCAAGAGCGAGACCCCATCTCTACAAAATATAGAAAAATAAGCCGGGCATGGTGGTGCATGCCTGTAGTCCCAGCTACGTGGGAGGCCGAGGCAGGAGGATTGCTTGAGCCCAAGAGTTTGAGGTTGCTGTGAGCGAGGCTGATGCCACTGCACTGTAGCCCAGGCAACAGAGTGAGACTCTGTTTCAAAAAAAGAAGAAGAAGAAGAAACTAAGGCTGAGCGAGATTCATTTCCCAGAAGTCACAATACTAGCAAATGTCAGTTTGAGATTTAAAGCAGGCAGTCTGACTCCAGAGTTCACCCTCTTCGCAGTTGTACTATACAACTTCTTGGAAAAAAAAATAATAATAACTATCCCAAACAATGGATGCTAATGGCTGTCAAAGGAATTTTAAATAGATTTTCCTATGTTGAATTCAAAATTAACACTTGGGAATTATTTGAACCGTGGCAAGTAAAGAAAGCACAGAGAAAGCCTTTCTGAGGGTTGAGCCGGCATCAAGATGCTACCAGGGACACAAAGCCTACATCGTCCCCTCTTCCCACCATGGTCACCATCGCCACCCTCCGTCTGTGTTCATTAACATCCATGGGAACATTTGTTTGATAACAAGTGAAGAAGGAAAGAGTTTGGATAAAGGTCTAGAGAGCAATTTAATAAAAAAGCCAGATGGGATGGGACTGTCTTTCTTCCCCAAAATTAGCCTGTTGAAATGGGTTTTTGTCCCTGTGGTTCATTCATTTAAATATTTATTGAAAGCCTTCTCTGTGCTAGGCACTGTTCTAATCTCTGGGGACTTGGCAGTAAAGAAAACAGAGAAGGAAACTTTAATTTGCCAATTATTTCAGTTATCTGCATTTGCAATAGTCTCTTTTAACTATCTTGGGTTCTTTCAGGCAAAGGCTCACTCTTTGCGCTCTCTCTGTTCTGGGTGAGTAGGAAAGCTGGTGTGGTGACAGGATGGTAGGAGAGAGGGCCTCCAATCCATGCTCTGGTCTCTGGGTCCTCACAGGTGTCTACTGAGGGACATTGGGCCTGACTTGGACCTTCGTGGTCCTCTCTGGCTGGCCCTGCAAGCTCTGCTGGGTCTCAGTCACATACTCCACCAGGCTTGTGACGAGTGCCCATGCTGAGGCTCTGCCAGAGTCTCCTCTGCAGGAGGAGTGTCCCCGGGATGAATGCCGGAATCATCTGGATGCCTTCCATCCCACCGGGGAGCCAGTGAGGACCCGCAGTGTTCCCTGCCCAACAAGCTGCACCACCTCTGGCTTCATAGCCCTGCCCTGTGCTTCTTAAAATGCAAACTCTTCTCTGCACCACCACCCTCTCCCTAATTGGCACTGGCCACTCAGCACGGAAGCATCCTGTGGTGACCTGGAGTAGGCCTCCGCTACTTTGGGTGCCTCCCTCGTCTTAGCAAATAGGCCTCTCCCCGCCCCCAGACTTCAGTCCACACGAGCAAGGTCAGCGTGGCACACACACATCTGAGTCTTTGCTGCCCCGACCTTCACTCTAACAAGGCTAGGAGGAGAGGGTGTCCCCTTCCTCTTCCAGTCCAGTCAAGACATCTCTAACGTGATATCCTTCCTCTCTCCTGATGGTCATCAGTAGGGGGGCATCCTCTCCACAAGCCCAGGACACTGCAGTCTAAGTCATCTGAGCTCAGCTATTGATGTAGGAGCCGCTGAACACCCAAGAAACAAGAACGGCCATTGACAAAAATCCAGGGGTTTAGTTACCGAAAAATAACATTCCTATACTCCAACCCCTCCCCACAAAAAAAGATAATTTTATGTAGTGATAAGTCCAAAAAAATGTTTTTAATTATGTCATAGGAGTGATCCATTGGAGATGGGATGCTATTTTAAATTAAAGGTCAGAAATAGCCTCTCAGAGCCTCCTGTGAATGACAGAGATTTAAATATATATATATATGAATGCATAGTCCAGCACCCAGATATTGATTTGTAATACTATTCGCCAACACAAGGAACCAGACTCTTTGGAGAAACTGCCGATTCTACAACTGGGGCAGAAAATTACACAAGATGAGCCTGGACCATCTTGTAGGGCTGGAATGTAAGAAAATGCCCAAAAAACAAAAAGATGGGGTTATATCCAAGGCACACAGGAGCCAAGTAAAGAGCACCCAGTGGCCATAGCTGGAACAATTTGAGCAACCAAACAAGTAAGGTAGTATAAAGTATAAAATAAATACCCATGAGTCTGCACTGAGATAAACCGAAAAGTGAATAAATCAACAAATGGGGGAGAAGAGACGAATCTTCCACAGCAAAGAATTCCAAATGATGTCTGTAGATACTGTGCCCTCAAGGAACAGGACCAGCACTGCATGATTCCGTACGTGGGCTGAGCACAGAGACTTCCTCCCAAAGAGCAGAGTATGGAAAGAATACAGTAGAGAAACCTGAAAAACTCGACTCAGCCAGGTGATCATCGGTGACAACTGACACCATCGCTGATAACGCACCTTGACAATATGCACCTTTGATATGATGCGATGAAAATGGCACTTAGCTCTGCCGTCTTCGTCCCCAAAGCCCTGACCCCAGTCAAATCATGAGACAGCATCAACCCCACATGAAGCACATACTACAAAATACCTGACCAGTACTCCTCAAAACTATCAAGATCATCAAAAGCAAGGAACGTCTGAGAGATTGTTACAACACAGAGGAGTCCGAGGAGATGCGATGACGAAATGTGACATGTTATTCCAGATGGGATCCTGGAACAACAAAAAAAAAAGACATTACTGGAAAACTCAGGAAATTGTAATTAATTAGGGGCTTGACTTACAATTGTGTCAATATTGCTTCATTAGTTGTGACAAATGTACCATATTGATAAAGGTGCTAGCAATAAAATAAAAACTGGATGGGGGACCCACTGACCTGTCTTTGCAACTTTTTGGCAAATCTAAAACTATTCTAAAGTAAAGCTTTATTTTTGTGAAATGTAAATGTATGCGTATGAACAGAAGGCATAAACTGTGATACACTCATATAGTGGGATACAGTTCAACGATAAAAAGAAACAAATTACTGATGTATGCAACAACATGAATGTATCTTGAGGATAGTGTGCTAAGCGAAAGAAGCTAAACGCAAGAAAGTACACGCCATATGACTCCACCTGCAAGAGGCAAAAACAACCTATAGCAGTAGATGTCAAATCAGTGGTTATTTGAGGATTGCCATCTGGGGGCAAGTTGACTAGGAAGAGATATGAGAAAATTTTCTGGGTTGATGGAAATGTTCAGTGTCTTCATGTGCATTCATCAAGATTGACTAAATGGTACACTCAAGATCTAAATTAAAAAGAGATATTAAAATAGATGTATATAAATTAAAAATAAAATAATTCAAAATTTTAAATATATATTCAGTTGCAGAAGGAAGGAAGATGTGTTCACATGTTGTTGAGGGCTAGGACATTTGGATTGTAAGAAAAATAAAAAATTTGTCTAATTCCTACAACTAGAGAAAAGCATTTGTTTTTAGCCTTCTAGATACAGAAATTGAATCACACTGCTCCTAGCGGTTTGTAACCACTTTTGAAATTAACAATATAGCTTGTAATCTGTCCTTCGGTAAGGTTTTTAATGGAGCCTCCTGGGCTACAGTGGCATTGTATAATACAATGATATTTCATAACCTTGTTTAGACGTGGCAGAAACTGCTAGTTCCCTCACCAGCAATCTTCAAACTAGAGGTTATTCCAAGGATCACTTGGATAGGAATCACTTTAAGAAAATTGATGATTAGATTATCTTTATCCATTTGAGCGCGTTCCTAAAACTAACTGCCTGAGAATGCATCTTTGAGCAAGGCAAGGCTTTGGCCTCACCCCTTTCTTGCTTTCCCTTTGAAAGTCCCTTTTTTCCCACTTTACAAAAGAAAGGTACACTTTTCATCCATCCTGAAGAAGAAGATGATGATGATGATGATGATGATGATGATGATGCCCGATGTCAAAAGGGACAATTCAAAATGTCAATGTCAATGTTGAGATAATCAATGAAGCTAATGACTGGGTAAATCTCTTTGCAAGTTATATGGTTTCCAATTCTTTGTTTTTAACAAAATTAAAAGAGTGAGTTTTCAGCTAATAGATCTAATAGATCTATTAGAAATCTAATAGATCTAATAGATCTAATGATCTAATAGATCATTGGAAATAATGCTTGCTGGCAGGCCACTATAGGATTTTTGACATGTCCCTCAAAAGAGTTCAGGGAATTGAGTGGCATTACTCTAAAATGATTCCTTCCATTCCCATTCATTTACTGGAGAAACAAGTTTTCTCTATCAAAATCTACAAAAATAAGATCATAAATATAATTTATGGTGATGTTTACGCTTTCTAGCACTAATAGTCATCTGTAGATCCATAAATTTCTTTTTAAAAACCCTCATCCCTATCATTAACAGATGCATTTTGTTTCATATTTGTCAAAATGTATGCTATGTTTATTTTGTTTTAACCAATTGGATAGTATTAATAATTTCAATGATAATTTTAAGAAAAAACTTGAAACTTTTAGTTTCTTATAGCCACATGAAGTTAGAATTAAAATTTCTATTCCTATACATATAGTTGTGGCTGAGAGGTATGATCAGATGATCAATAAAAAAACTTTTGCACAGAAAAATATATACTGTGTTAGAAAAAATCTATAGAGGAAATAAAATGAAAAAAATAAATAATAGAAAATTTCCAACTATTTACAAGCTTGTTTATTTATATTTCAGATAGAGAATGGTGGCTATCACACCACAGTGGTATTTATATTCCATTGGATTTATTTTAAAAGATGATACATTAGCTTTATTTTTATGTCAATATTTGCAATGGGCTAGAAATTGTATCCTCCACATCCATATACACGTCTGACTTAAAAAAAATTGTTCAGGGACAATTTAAAAATGTACAAAGTGGTAGATAATTTTTCAAAATTATTTTAAGGAATATGTGAGCAAAATTGTTTGAAGACTATAACGCCTACCCAATATCCATTCTCTCTTTCTTCCTTCTATTCTTTATGCCAAAACTACAGGCAATGTGCCCAGCTGAAAATCCACCCCTCCAAGTCTGTTTGCAGATGCATATAGCCAAGGCCTGACCAGTGAGACGCTGCTTTGCCATTCTTCTCGTCCATGTAGAACGTGAATGCAATGGCCGGAGCTCTGGCAGACACTTTGACCATACACTAAGAATAGCAATACTAAAAAGACGGAAGGAACATGGGTTCCAAATGACTTTGTAGCTCTTCCACAGCAAACCTGCCTACCTCCAAGTTTCTCCTAGATAGATAAAAATAAGTCCATATATGTTTAAATTGCTGTTATTTTGGGTTTTCTGTGATACACGCCAAATCGAATCCTAACTTGTAGAGTGGCTACAGCATGCTTCATAAAATCAACCAGATGTTGAACATTTAGGCTATTTCCAGATTTTTCTATTAATTATAAACTATACTGTGATCCTTACTAGATGTAGCTTCATATACATTCATAATTATTCTTTCAGGAGATAATCCAAGAAGTTAATTCTGGGTCAAGAGTGCTTTGATACACATTGCAAACTTTTTCCATCACAAAGGTTAATTTATACTCACATCAATACTGTATGAGACCGTAGAATTTGACACACCTTCACCATCACTGGGCAGTCTTTTTTCCTAAATATTCTGATTTGATAAGTAAGGAAAAAGGTTTATTTGCACTTTGTGATAACTAGTAAAGTTAAACTTTTTTCTATTTAGCTGCCATTGGATAAATTTGCTATTTTATTTTTATTATTTTTTTAAATTAAGAAAAAGAGCCAAAAGTATGTTTTTTTCCAGACTACTTTAAGGCTAGAGAGCTACAGGTGAGACTATCTCTGGGACCTCTGTTTACATAAAGCTCCATGGCAACAGGGAAGCTGTCTGTCCTACACTGTATCCAGCGATAGGCAACTCATCAAACATTTGTTGAACGGATGAAAACCATTATTTTACTACAGTTATATGACTTTGAGCAAGTAGTTTCCCAATCAGCTTCCCCGTTTGTAAACTAACAAGATTTGTTGAGTCTATGTCATGGTTTCTTCCAACTCCAACAATTTTTTATTCAAAGAGAGCCAGGTCCCCGTAGAGCCTCAAGTGGGAACTACTCCCTTCCTTTGGGGTGATTTCTACTTGTCAGAGGGACCAGAGGCACAAGAGGATAAAATACATAGAAAATGAGAATTTAACATTCCTTTTTGTTTCTCTCCTTCCATATTACTAAAAAACAAAAGAGTTACCAAGGCAGTAAGAAACACCGAGAAAGTCCCTCCTTTCCTGACAATGCCCTTCGAGGACCGGGGGTAGTCCCCAACTCCAGCCCAAAGTCCATATACTCTTGTTCTGTTGGAGCCCAGACTTTGAAATCAGAGAGGCCTGGGTTTAATTAAGCAACTCATAAAACTCCCCAGGCCTGTACTCCTTATCCATAAATTCGGGATATTATACCAATTCCATAGGATTAAATGAAATAAGATATGTGCCCAGCACTGGGCCCAACACCTAGGAGCTGCTCAATCAGTATTAATGTCCGCGTTGGTCCCCAGTCCCAAACACCCTAAGTGCCAAGCAGCTGTAGCAGTGTGTGCATGTGTGTGTTTTCCTAGAAAAGCCCCTACATTGGGATTGGTCATGATTTCTGGCTACATAATTTCAGATTCTCCCTCTCTGGCCCTCCTGGAGATTCTGAGAGTTTCCTAGTGCCCTTTCAAAAATTCCTTTGCTACTTAAATGAGCCAGTGTAGATTCTGTTGTCTGCAACTCAGAACCAAATCCATTATATAATAGTTCCTATTGCCCACCACGTTTTATAGATCGTTTAGTCCAAATCTCCAAAGAAGAGCTTCATTGGAAGGACATTTTTGTCTACCCTGGCAGCTCAGCTCCTACCCTTGACTCCAATATGATTTCATATTTCGCCTTAATCAACTCATATATAAATTGTCTTCTTAACTCAATAGAAGCACCTAAGAAACAGAAGCAGCCTCTTTAGGTCCACGGGAAAAGGCCCAAAGGGCCACGTCAGGGATGGGGAAGTAAGGTCTTAAGCTCATCACTGAAAACCCAGGTGGTCCAAGGCAAGTCCTTTCCATTCCTTGAGCCTTGGTTCCGCAGCCTATGAAATGGGAAGCCACATGTGGCTTAGGGAACTGACATCAGATCGAAGAAACAATGTATATGAAGACCCCGGGTCAACTGAGATCCAAGGGACAGCTTAAATCGTGTCTATTTTTCATTTATCTCCCCTGGAAGACAGGGACTGAGTCACTGACTTTCTCTTCCAAGGCACTTAGCACAGCCGTTAGGTGTCTCAGGCCGGGGGAAGGGCCAAGACACGGGACATATCGCCCTCTGGTGGGCTTAAATGGAAAGGGTATGGTTTTCAAATGGGCTACAACGCTGTGAAAGCAGAACTCACAGAATCCTGGAATTCCAGAAGTGAAAGGGATCTTAGACCATTTAGTCTAACATCCTCATTTATAGGTGGAACAACGGAAGATCCAAGAGATAGAGTAACTTGCTTGAGGTCACGCCAAGGACGAATGTCAGAGCCAGGACCAGACCTTAATCCTTCGCTGCCCTCGAGGGCTGAGGTCCTTCTCTCTGACAACAAACACCAAACCCTCAGAGCTTGCACCTGCTGTCCAAGAATCTGAACCCTTGGCCACGCTCAGCCATGCTGTCAGCAGTAGCATTTTAGCTGAACCCTGCCCAGGACTGGGTAATTTCCCCACCCAATCATATTGTCAAAAAGTTATGTTAGTTTTTTTTAAAATGTACCATGTTAATGTTTTGATTTTGATACAAACAAACCAAGCTATAACTATGGCAACTTCTTGGAAACATAGAAAGAAAACTCCCAAGCATAACTGGATAATTCTAAGAGAAAAAGACAACAGAATGCCTGATTTCTCCATGAACTAGAAAAAGACCTTTTATTTCAGACACCAGTCTCTGCCATGGGTGGTTGTCCATGAAGACTGAACAGTCCAGAGGGCTTAAAAGAAAATCACCTTCACACCAACACAGATGCCACCCCAAACGTGCTTTGCATACGACCCCACACTCGAACAGTGACAATTCAGCATCTTAATACATGCCAAAAGAAGTGGTCATATTGGGTCTTTGCAACGGAGAGGAAATGTCCTTTTCAGTAGGATTTTTAGAAATCTCTGTTTTATTTTTCAAGACCATTCAGAACCTAAAAAGATCACTTGGAAGACTTCATTCAATGCAGGGCTCAAATAAGCCACCATGTTCTGTCCCCAGAAACAGCGGGTGGGGAAAAAATAAGTAGTATGATGGATACGTTAGTTAACTTGATAATCCTTTTACAATGTATACATATATCAAAACATCATATTATGCCTCATAAACATGGACAATTATTATTTGCCTAGAGAAGGAAAGAAAATGAGAAAGAAAAGGAAAGAAATAAGGAAACAAAGAAAGAAAGAAAAAGAAAGAAAGAAAGAAAGAAGGAAGGAAGGAGAAAGAAAGAAAGAAAGAAAGAAAGAAAGAAAGAAAGAAAGAGAGAGAGAGAGAGAGAAGGAGAGAGAGAGAGAGAGGGAGTGAGGGAGGGAAGGAAGGAAGAAGGGAAAGAGGGAAGGAGGGAGGGAGGGAAAGAGCGGGTATGACCTTGAGTGAGTCACTTGTCTCCCCACCCCTTGCCAGGCCTAGCTTTCTCGTAGATAGGAGGGGCCATCTGGTAGCAAGATACTTCTCGGTAGCAAGACCACTGAGAAGATCCAGTGGACTTTGTCCAGTGATTACAAAGCATCACAAAGGCACAGATTTTTAATCACCCATGATAGAAGAAGCTGGGCATTCCTCTCATTTCTTGATTGGACCCTGAAGCTTAGCCTGATTCAATGCTCTATTTCTTTATCATTATCACTCAATAATAATAATAGCTGATATTGAGTGTTTACGGTAGCATTATTTTAAGAGGTTTGCATAGATTAAATCAGTCATTTCAAGTACTCAGTAAAGAAGTCACAATTAATTATCCCCATCACACAAATGCAAAAACTGAGGCTCAAAGAGATTAAGTAACTGACCCAAGATCACAGAACTCATAAGTGGAAGAGTCAGGATTTGAACTCAAGCCCACCCAACTTCAGAGTCCATACTCTTAAACCCAACTCCACCATGGTGATTATCCATTGTCTGTGTGGATGCCAATCAATTTCTCAACCACCTCTCAGCGGAATCCTAGTAGGGACTAGGACTCCAACCAGGGGTTAAAGATCAAAAATCACAAAAGGTTCTGTTTGGGTTTGAGCCCAGGGTGGTGTCCTCCCAAAGGTGCATCTCAATTGAATTTTCATGATCATTCTAAACATTTTTGTCATCATCCTGCTGCCTTCTAGCAACATAGGTGTATATATTTAATCAAAGTCCAATAGGGAATGACACCACATTTGGTGTTTTCTCCCTGTAAAGACAACATGATATTTTTAGAAAAAAGAAAGCCTTTGGAGTAAGACAGACCTGGATTAGCTACCCAACCCTGCCATCTCTTCTACCTGTGTGACCCTGAATATCTATTGACTCTGTCTTATTCTCCTCACATTGAAAAATGTGGATGGTAATATCAGCATCATATTGTTGTTATGAGGATTAACTGAGACCCATCGATGAGTGTCTACTCTGTGTCTGGCAGGCACATAGTGGGCATGTAAGAAATGGTAGCCATTAGTAGACAATTGGCCTGCCAAATGCAGAGACTTCCTTTCCTCTTCCAACCCCAGTACTAGTAAGAGGTGACAGCAGATGTCATGGGATGAGGGGACAAACATTTGTGACTCATAGCATCATGCAGTGGGACGTGCATGGGCTTTGGACTGATGCCCAGATCTGCTGTGTGACTTGAGCAAATTGCTTAGTTTAACTGAGTCTCAATTTCCTTGCCCATAAATTGAGGCAATATATCCTTATTACATATCTTCTCAATCCTTACCATCCGGTCAAGAAATCAGGATAGAGACATCAAAGTAAAAGGAAGATCATAGCATCTCAAATAAGAGTTTTTAAGACTAACTCCATGAAAACTACTCCATTAAAAATTCTAAATTACTGAAGTAATTATTTCAGTAAATTACTGAAGAGAAGTACTGCAGCCATATTTTTTAAAAAAACAAAGAAGAGATTCTTCAAAATATCAGTGTAGTGACCGCTTCTGAAAGAGAGGTAGAGGAAAGGGATCAGGAGAAGAACACAGATCAATCCAACAATATTAGAAAAGTTTCCTGCAGGTGGTGGGTTCACCCATTTGAATATAATTCATGTATACAGTAGCCCTACGGGATATGTTCCAAGACCAGTGGACGCCTCAAAGCTCAGCGAGTACTAAACGTTATATGTGCCATGTATTTTCCTATGCATACATATCAATGATGAAATTTAATTTATAAATTAGGCTCATGAGAGATTAACAACAATAATATGAATAAATTAATTAATAAATAATAATAAAATAGAACAATTATCACAGTATGCCTACTACTACTCTTGCATTTGGGGGCCACTGTTCTGTAAAATAAGGATTACTTAACCGTAAGTACCGTGACACCAAGACAGTTGATCTGGGAACTGAGACAGCTACTGAGCAAGTAATGGGTGGGGAGTGTGTACAGGGTGACGGGCACACTAAACAAAGGATGATTCATGTCTCAGGTGGGACAGAGCACACAGCATGAGATTACATCATGCTATGCAGAACAGTGCACCATGGAAAATTTATGAATTGTTTATTTCTGGAATTTTCCATTTGATATTTTCGGGCTGATGTTGACTACAGGTAACTGAAACTGTGGAAAGCAAAACCAAGAATACTGCAATACTATATATCTATACTGATAGATACACACGTATATATAAAATATTATAATTGTATTATAAATGCAACATTACGATTATACTATAACTATATGTTATATATAATAATCTTACATAGCATTTTTTAAACCCAGACTACGCAGTGTTGAACTAGAAATCTGATTTCCTTGCTCCTGATCCTGTGCTGTTATTGTCGTTGGAATTTTTTTTCTTGTGTCTACTCCATGAGTAGATTGCACAACCCAGCTACTGATTTAAAAAGAGGCATACTTACGATATGAACTAGCAATAAAAAAGGGGTACATGAAGACCTAAGATTAAAGGTCATAAACTTAATTACAGGAAAAAAGCAATCCACAAAGTTTACTGTGTCCGTTCTTCAAAAGTCACATGACAGAGGGTGGTGACCGTAACAGTCTCGGACACCAGGAGTGACATATCAGTGCTCAACATCCACGCCCAGGCTATCACAACTAGTTTATTTCCACCAGCCAAGACGGCACAGAATTGAATTCCCAAAGAGTTCAATGAACCCTCATGTGTTGTAAACAGATCAAAATAAAACACTGTATTAGTCTGCCCAGGCTGCCATAACAAAGTATTATGCTACAGACCAGGTGGATTAAACCATAGAAATGTTTTCTCACAGTTCTGGAGGCTGAAAGTCTAAGATCAAGGTGTGGGCAGGGTTGGTTCTTCTGAAAGGCTCTCTCCTTGGCTCCTAGATGGTCGTCTTCTCACTGTGTCTGAACACGGTCTTCCCTCTGTGCCAGTCTAAATCCTAATCTCTTCTTATAAGGACACCAACCACATTGGACTAGAGCCCACCCCAGTGACCCCCTTCAATCTTAATCACCTCTTTAAAGAGCCTCTCTCAAAACACACCCACATTTTTAGGTACTGGCATATTCAAAATTCAACATATGAATTTTGGGAAGACACAATTCAGCCCAGAACAGTCACCAAGGAAAATGATAGGCCTGATTATATTTCAAATTAGACCAGCATTGTCCAAGAGACTTTTGCATAACAATGGAAATGCTTTGTATCTTCACTGTCCAATCAGGAGTTAGGTGTGTCTATTACCTTGACTGTGGTGACGGCAGCACAGGTGTTTGCCTACGTCCAAACTCATCAAATTGTACACATTGGTACTCGTATGTGCAGGTTTTTGTATGCCAATTAAATAAAGTCATTTAAAGAAAAGACAAATATTTCATAATTCCCCTTATGAGGTATCTAAAATAGTCAGACTCATAGAATCAAAAAGCAGAACGGTGGTTCCCAGGAGCTGAGGCGAGGGAGAAACCGCTCCCATGTCTTCCTCCAGAACACCAGCTCCTTCCCCTCCCAAGACCTTCACACTCGCTGCTTCTTCAGATTGGAGGCTTTTCCTCCAAGATCTTTGCACAACAGCTTCCTTCTTGTCATCCAGGCCTTATAGCAAACCCCACCTCCTCAAAGGAGTCTTCCTTGACTGCCCTGTACAAACTAGCAGCCTCCCCTCAATCCTGTCACCTCGTTTTATGTTGATCATGATACTTAATTCTATCTGATGTATGCTGGTGGGCCCTGGGTAGGAAGGAAGATCCAGAAGGAGGCAGCGGTTATGATGGCCCTGCTTCCTGCCCTCTCTTACCCCTCCCCACTCTCCCCTGCCCCGCACCCACCCTGTCCCTGCCTTTCCTTTCAACCAGGTACTCACAGCCTCCTGGGCAGAGACTCTGCGGCCCTGGTCCTGTCCCTGTCCTCGTTAGCATGTATTGTGCAGGTTGACGGAGCACATTCTGTCGCCTGTGCTATGTCTCTTTTTTCTAAATAAGTTCTTCAGTACTACCACGAAATGAGGGCCCATCTTCTTATCAACCCAAAGCCTGCATTCATTCTTGCCAGTAGTTCAGGTCCTTGTCTTCGATTCTGAAATCTAAGAAACTCCATAAACCAGAAGTTCCTCTGCTGGGAAAGTTCTTTTTCCTAACCTCATCTGAACAGACACAAGGCTGTTGGTATTCTTTATTTATCCCACTTACGATAATTGCATATCTGTTTTGTGGCAGATATTAGTGTCTTTGTTGCACTGCCCCCGACTCTGCTGGGTGTGATATACAATAGAATAGAAGCAATGTATAGCTTTTCTATAATTGGGAACATTTTGATTTCTAAAATGCATCAGGCCCTGGAGCTTTTGCATGAAAGATTGTGCACCTGTATAATGCACCACACAGGCTGCTTGGCTATTCTCTTGTTGCTGTGTATTTGAGATATTTTTTAACACTATTCTGCCATATAAAGATATAAAGTTACTGCTTACCGATCCCTCCTTCTTTTGGGATTATTTCCTTGGGAAGACTCCTCAGACTGAAATTACTATATCAGACAACGGGAGCAGTTGTATGGACTGTGTGCCCAGCGCCAGGTTGGGCCTTCAGACTGTTAGGTTTGTGAGTGTTACCCACACCTGCTCACCCCTCCTGACCCCAGGGAGGAGGACGTGTGTAAGGTGCCATCCTGTTCAGATGAGTCTGTGACGGTGAGAAAACTGCAGGACTCCATGCAAATAATCAGTTACCCTGGGAATGTCTGCGTGGAATTCCTGGGCGCAATGTGGTCTCACCAATTCTGTTGGCTGGCTGTCTAGGGCGCATCCATCCATCCATCCATCCATCCTCCATTTATTCTCCCATTGTTCCATTTTCCACCCATCTACCCACCCATTATGCGTCTATCCTTCCATCTTTCCATCCTTCTACCCATCTATCCATCCTTCATGGGATATTTATTGAGGATGTAACTCTTATCTAGGAACCAGGATCAAAGCAGCAAGCAAGACAAAGTCCTTGCTCTCATGGAGCCTATGGTACAGTCGGGGTGGGGAATGAGAAATGGACAATAAACAAATGAATAAATGTATAGTGATGAAATTAGCATATCCATCATCTCAAACATTTACCATCTCTTTGTGTTGGGAACATCCACTATCACCCTTCTAGCTATTTGAAAGTATACATTAATAATATGTTAATATTATGGTTAATTATAGTCATCCGACAGTGGTATAGAATACTAGAACTTATTCCTCCTATCCAGCTACAATTTTGTATCCTTTAATATGAGCTTTCTTTCTTTACTGCAGTACAAAACTTAGCATGAGATCCACCCTCTCAATAAATTTTTGAACGCCCAATATTGTTAACCATAGGCACTGTGTTATACAGCAGAGCTCCAAAATTTATTCACCTTGCTCAACTGAAACTTTATACCCTTTGAATAGCAACTCCCCGCTCTGTCCCCAGACACAGCTTCTGGCGACCACCTTCTACTCTCTGTTTTTATGAATTTAACTGTTTTAGATATTCCATGCAAATATTAAAAGAATTATGCAATTTGTTTTTCTGCAACTGGCTTATTTCCAGTTCATCCATGTTATTGCACATGGCAGGGTTTTTTTCTTTTTTATGGTTTAATAATATTCCATTGTGTGTATACAGGGTCTATCTGGAAAGTCACTACCTGCTGGGCCCCTTTCTTTGAATCCAAGTTTCTCAAATACCGGGAACATCTGCTGTCTCATCACAACCCTTAGATTTGGGGATCCTTAGCCCAGTATATACGGGGGGAAACTGACATTCATGCAAGATGTGTGACTGGTTGAAAATTACACAGGTTCTCAGGCAGAAGAGGGATTCGAACCAGGTTTTCTGACTCCAATGTGTAGTTTTTTTTCACAGCACAATGGTCCCACGGAAAAATCTTCTTAGTGGGGAATCTATATCACTGGAGGGAAAATTTTGCTTTTTAGAAACAGATAAAAGACATTTGAATCTAAGATTGGTGAGCGAAGTAGTTTAGTGAGTAGACCACATAGATAGATATTTGACCTCGAAATAGAAAACAGACTTTGGGATCCCGGGCAAGTCTTCCTGCCAAACTGAGCCTCAGTTTTCTCATCTATGAAATGAGTTTGCTGGACAACATGACCTTGAAGGGACCTTCAGGAAAGGTGACCCCAGTGGCATTATGCTTGTTGCTGGATATATAAGTTTAGCCTAATTTTGTTTAAATTATTAACTTCATTGCATAGGTACTTCTAAAAAGAAAAGGGCATCACTCTGCCTTATAGAGAAAAAGTATAAGACGCAGAAAGCTGTTAAATCTTGCCGAGGAAAAGCCACTCCCACCATCTCCTGCCTCGTGTCCCCAGAGACACTCTCAGAATTTGTTTGTTCAAGCGACATAATCAGTAACATCTAAAATTAGCACCCGCTCTTCCTCTCTCTCCCACTTCATCATTTCTGAGAGGCTCCATAGATTGAAGAATTGCTTATAATGATGATGGAATAACTCATTTAAAAAAATCACAAACTGAGAAAACAAGTTTATTGCCTTATCTTTGAATAGTTTGGCCCTGAAAGGAAAACTCTGTCTTTCACCAAACAAAGGGGAAAAAGCAATTATCTGAGATGAAAACCCCCAGCCCGTCACCATGCCTCCGGAAGATGGAATTCATTGATCAGAGTTAAGTTCCAGGTCTAGGTGGAAAAAAAGTAAGGTCCCTGCATCATTAATTTCAATAGAAACTAAAATAATGGGATGCAGCCAGGCAAAAACACAATGAAATGTAATGTTCCCTGCTCCCCACGTCACCTGCTTCCGCAGTGCGGTGGGCAGGAGGCACACACACACTTTGAGCTGCCCAGAAGCAGGGTTTGCAAAGGTGTTGGGCTCTCTTCTCTTTTAATTATACTTCAAACATTCAGAAAAATGCAGAGAATCATACAATAAATACTCACTAATCCAGATTTAATCAATGTTGGCATTTTGCCATTTTGACAAAATACACTCCGGGGCATTTTAAAGCACTAAAATGTTACAGATACAGTATGATGGAAACTCCTTCGCCACCCACTTGCCCTTCCTCCTTCCCCAGAGACATGCACTGCCCCGATACTGGGATATATATAGTTCCTCTGCAGGTTTCATACACACCATATATATGTTGTTCTGCCTGTTTTTCCCTATTGTGGTAAAACACACATAACATAATGAAATTTCACCTTCTAACCATCCTGAAGTGTGCAATTCAGTGGCATTTAGTACAGTCACAATGTCGTGCAAACATCACCACTATCTGATTCCGGAATATTTTCATCACTTGAGGAAACTCCAGTAACATCTAAAATCACTCCCCACTCTGCCCTCTCCCCAGCCCCTGGCAGACATGAATCTGACTTTTGTCTCTATAGATGGGCCTGTGACAGACATTTTATACAAGCAGAATCATGCAGTAGGTGACTTTTGCAACTGACTTCTTCCACTCAACCATAATGGTTTCAAGGTGCATCCACGCTGTGGGATGTATCAGCTCTTTTTTCCTTTCTTAGGGCCCAGTAATATTCCATTTGGTGGATATACCACACTTCGTGTTTCCATTCGTCTGTTGATGGACATTTTTTTCCCTTTGTTAAAAATAGGTTTAGGAGGTACAATTTGAACTTTGATACATGCATACATTGTGCAGTGGTGGTGTCTGGGTTTCTGGTGTACCCATCAGCCGAGTGGTGGACACTGTCCCCTCAGCCCTTCCCCTCTTGTGAGTCTCCAATGTCCATGACACCACTCTGTGTGCCCATGGTTTAGTTCCCACATGTGAGTGAGAACATGCAGCATTTATTTTTCTGTTTCTGAGTTACTTCACTTAGGATAATGGCCTCAAGTCCCAACCAAGTAGCTGCAAAAGACATTATGTCATTCTTTCTTATTGCTGAGTAGTATTCCATGATATAGAAATCCCACATTTTCCTTACTCTTGATGGATGGACATTTGGGTTGCTTCTGCTTTTCAGCTATTATGAATAATGCTGCAATAAATATTCCTGTGTGAGGTTTTTGGGGGGTTGTTTTGTTTGTTTGTTTGTTTTGGGTTTTTTTTTGATAGAGTCTTGCTCTGTTGCCCGGGCTAGAGTGCCACAGTGTCATCATAGCTCACAGCAACCTCAAACTCCTGGGCTCAAGTGATCCTCCTGCCTCAGCCTCCCAAGTAGCTGGGACTATAAGCATGTGACATCACACCCAACTAATTTTTTCTATTTTTGGTTGCCTGGCTAATTTCTCTCCATTTTTAGTAGAGACAGGGTCTTGTTCTTGCTCAGGCTTGTCTCGAACTCCTGGCCTCAAGCAATCCTCCCACTTTAGCTTCCCAGAGTGCTAGAATTACAGGCATAAGCCACCACACCCGGCCATCATGTGCGAGTTTTTATGTGGTCATGTTTCAATTCTCTTGGATATATACCTAGGAGTGAAATTGCTGGGTGATATGGTAACTCAATGTTTAACATTTTCAGGAAGTGCCAGACTGTTTCCAACATTTCACATGTTTTCATACTGGTATCATCCCATATCTTCTTGTTCTGCTCACCCTTATGTTTTGGAGATCCCTCCAGTTTAACATTTAGCTGTCATTTGCTTATTTTAATGGCGTGTAGAATACCGTGGTATGAATAAACCGCTATGTGTTTGCCGTTCCCCCATTGCTGGTCATCAACATTGTTCTCAGTTTTTCTTTACCATGAATAACACTGCCATGAAGGGAGTTTTAAACATTTCCATCTGTGGACCAAATCTGCAGGGCAGGAGACTCTCACAGACCACGTGGTACCTGCTTCTAGTAGACAGCGCTCCCCAAACTCTTGGTGTGATGGTTCCAACTTGTAGGTGGGGCATTGAAGGGAGTGAGCTGAAGGGATGCATCAGACCATGCCCCAAAAAACCACTAAAGCTCTAAGACCAGAGGGTGGCTGGTTTAACGTTATTCCCAGTCATTTGCTGCCCTCCCCGGAAGAGGTGGCTGATGCTCCCCTACCCTCAACACTAGGCTTGGCTATGATTGGTGTGGCCTCAGGATATAAGCATTAGTGATGTAGGCAACATGGGAGCAGGAGCTTTGAAGCCATCCCCTGCCTCGTCCTCTGCCATGGGAACAGCACAGCCCAGATGAGGGCTGCTGCCTCATTCTGGATTCTGGAATAAAAAGCCATGGAGCAGAGCCTCAGCTAGCCCACAGCAACTGACAAAGCCAGCAAAACAAACTTCCAGTGTTGGGAGATCCTGAGACGTTGGTGTTGCAGAATAACTTCACAAAAGAGACGTCTTCATGGCAGAGGTCTCTATCTTCATCCCAACTGAACTCTCTGCGGTTTTAACCTGAATGCCCACCTGCCTAATTTTCAAGCTCCTTTAGGCATCATTCAAACTAAAATACATTTGCCAACTCTGGACTTTGCACATTACCCAGCCTAGAACTTGGGGTTGAAAAACACAGGGCAAATAATAAAGGACAATAGCTAGCATTCACGCAAACCTGCTCTGGGCCAGGTGCCGTAGCAGGCTCTCATGCAGGCAGGTTGTCAGCTGTCCCCATGTCACCGGAAGGAGGTGGGCATTTCCACTATCCCCATTTCATTGATGTCGAAATTGATGCTTCAAGGTGTTAAGTAACTACCCTAAGGTAACACTTGATCTAACAAGAGGCAGTTAAAAGAATCGAACCTGTGCACTCCAGTGATCTCTCAAGTCACACGGCCTTCATCTAGCGAGCCTGCAGACGCGTGGTGGACAAAATGTCCTCTGTCATGCCACCGCTGTTTGCAGAACGTATAGGAGGTGCCAGCTTCTGTGCTGGGGACTTGGCAAAGGTGAGCCAGACAGACGCAATTCCTACCCCGGGGCAGAAGACAACGAGGAAAATATATACATATTTTAAAAACTAATTGCATTCCACTTCTATGAAATATCCAGAATAGGCAACTTGATAGAGCCAGCAAGCTGATCAGCGGCGGCTGGGGTGGAGAACTGGGAGTGACGTGTACGGAGTGTACGGAGTTTCCTTCTGAGATGATGAAAAAATCCTGGCACCAGACAGCAGTGATGGTTGAGCAACATTGTAAATATACTAAATGTCACTCATGATAAATTTTATCTCCTGTGTATTTTACCACAATAAAAATAAAACGACTTGTACAAATACGTATCTTGAAACAAGTGCTATAGAGAAAGTACGGGGACCTACTGAGCTACGACAGGGAGGCCCACCTCGGTCTGGGGTATCAGGGAGGCTTCTCTGCAGAAGCAACCCGGTTACCACCCCACAGTGTCACGCGGGCCTAAGTGCAAGACTCACACAGGCCGGCCCCCGCGTACTGTGCCCTTGTGTGGCCTGTACACTCTCCCACAGCAGTGACAGCAGTTCGTCATTGTTTACTTTTTCGTGTGATCCTTTGTCAAAGAGTCTTTCTCCCACTAGAAAGCAG
>CAUYMX010024803.1:0-15177 GCA_963573855.1 Lepilemur septentrionalis | reverse complement strand
GGGCTGAGGAGCAAGTGAAAGATAAGGAGTTATTTTGCTGCTTAAGCTTAAACTGCCCTTTAGAGAAGTTTGGCCAGGTGAGATAAGAAAGTGACAAGCAATAGCTGGGAGAGGGCCATGCTTTCAAGGGAGAGGTTTATTTAAAAATGCAGAGAATGTGTTTAAATACTAGTGCAGAGGATCCAGCGGAGAAGAAAAGGCTGAAGAACTGGGAGAGCAGAGATAATCCAATGCGTTTCTGAGACAGCTCAGCGGGTGGGGTATCCATCCTACTTGACAGGACGAGGAGCACATCCTCCAACACTGGAAGGAGGATAAAGGTTCAAACCTCTTTATAGCAATGTTGGCAGCAAGTTAAGGGTGTTCCTGTCTGATGACTTCTGTTTTCTGCAGGAAGTAAGAAGCAAAGTCATTTTCTGATAGATGACAAATAAAGGTCAGAGGTTTGAGAAAGAATAGGAGGCCTACCGATCCGTCAATAAATAGCAATATTTGTGTTGAATTTCTAGTGTTGGAGACATGTTATTTCTCACACCCACAAAAAAATGCTATCACTCTCATTCTGCAGATACGGAAACAAATGTTAAATAATTTACCCAAACTCGTACAGCTGGGATGTATTTCATACAGATGGCAGAGCTGGGATTGAACCCCAAATCTGTTTGACTTTAAAACTGACTCTAATTTGAAAAATTAAAGACGGGTGACAAAGATAGACATTATCTCCTCCAGTTTTTCACTGGCTTGTTGGAAATTCTCTGCTGTCCCTTCATCTGCCTTTATACAGTCCATGTGGATATTTAAGATCCTTTTGTGACCCAGTTGAAAACTCTAACCTGCCTGAGCGGAGTTAGTTGTCTTCAGTGGTTGCATTTATTTCTGATAAATGCAAGGCATCACTAAGACTAAAATAGAATTTGGGGTCAGATTCCTTCATGGCTGGGGAACTCTGCAGCTGTGACAGATGGATGAGGGAGCAAATGCTAGAGGGAGAAAGAAAAGAAAAAAGAATCTGCCCTGAACTGAACCACTCTCCAGACAGTGAAGACGTGCCTCCCAGACAGGTTTTATGGATTGCTAGGGGTCCCTTGCTCTGTGTCCTGGTGTGTCTGAGTGAGCATGCTCGTCAGGCATCTGGACCCCTCCTCCCAGACCCACCCCACACTTACCCCGCCCTTCACTCCCTGTGCAGTGAAACCCTCCAATGACTAGAAGACTTATGAAACGGAAAGCTCTGGAAATGGAGTGTAAGCATTTTTGTCTTTATGACTGGGAAGAAAAAAAAATAAACTGATGAGATTACTTACAAATCCTCAATATGGGTTGGGGAAATGGGAACAGATGATTTGTCGGGAAAATAAACACTCCGATTAAAAAATCCATCTTTCATTCTTCTCCCAATTTATAGAGAAGAGCACATTGTTTGATATTTTCTCAGCTGCGAATGAAGAAAACCTCAAATTTCTGACATTTTTTCTGTCTTTTCAAGCCTGAAAATATTTCTAAGATATTGTGTATGTTGTGTCCCGACAATGTGTGCATTATGTTTGTCAGTTGTAGTTTTGTGTTTTATACGCACTGCTGAGCGCACCGAATTGGAGTTCTGCAGGGTCAGGGGGACTATTTTGTTCACTTTCGCTCATCCCAAACCCTAGCACCTCCTGCCCTGCTTGATATCTCATGGGTCACAATTTGAAAAAATAAATAAATGAATGGGTAAGAGAATGAAACGTTCCTCTCGGAGTACTCTTTCCTTGGCTTCTGGTTCTCATTGCTTTCTCTTTACTGACATTTTCAGGGGATTTCGCACCTGTTTTAATTTTTGCTTTTTCTAGTTGTCATAGCGTTTTAGTTAGGACAGTGACTTAAAATCCTAAAATATGTGAGCAAGGGTAGCAGTCCTGAGTGATCACATTTACTGTTGATAGATAGCAGGCTTCTCCTTCCTTCCCACCCAGCTCTAACCACAGTCTGTAGAGTTAGCACGACGTCGCCCTGGTGGCCCTTTTGCCTGTAATTTGAGGCACTGATACTAATCACTGACCCCTGTTCCGCCGATGTGCCCTATAGCCTTGTAATGTCCCGTGAAGGAAGTACTAGCAGCTTCGGCAAGTGACCCTCCGAGAGACTGCAATGTGTCTGTAGCTGGATCGCTTTCCAGGCGCTCCCCGTCTGACCACGTGACTCTCCAAGCCTGGCCCCGTGAGTCCTTGCTCTGCCCCTTCCTGAGGACATGTTGATTCCTTATTTCGGTCCCTCTGTGGCTAACGGTTTCTCAAAGCTCTGACACCTCTGGGCCTTGGGCCTTCATCTGCAAACAGGTCATTCTCTCAGACAGACTTCTTTTAACCCTCTGAATTCCCAGGTCCTGGTCTCTTCCCACCTATGCAGTCTTATTCTGAGAATGTGCTAATATTTTGGTGTATATACTTTAGGATTTTTTTCAATACTTAGACATAAACATAAACGTACATACACTTTTCTCAACAAACATGAGGTCACTCCATGCATACTTCTTGGTAATACGATGTTTGTCTCATAATAAGAACTCTCTCCATATTAATTAAAAGACATCCACATCTGCATTTTAAATCATAACCCTTCTGGTTATTATTATTCCATTTCATGTGTGGATGTACCATAATGTATTTTAACCAGTCCCCTGGTGATTAATATTTGAGTCACTACTAACTTTTGGCTTTATGCTGTGATGTAAATCCTCATATATATATATTTTACACTGTGCAATTATTTCCTCAGGATAAAGTATAAATATGGGCCCTAAGGATATACGTATGTTATGGATTTTGATATATATATTGCTAAAACTGGTCTGGTTTTACTATTTTATAGTTCCTCAAAATGTGTTCAAGTGCCAGTTTCATTACTCCTCCATAAATGTTCATTATGATTATTGAATTACCTTTAATGTGTTGTGAATTTTTGTATTATAAATGTATATGCAGAAAACTTATGGGTTATAAAATTACACCTGATTCTTGTTTAAATTCCAAACTCTGGTGTATACAAAGGTAAAATCCCTTCATCACTCCTCTTTTGGAGACCATCTTTTTACAGGTGCTCTCATTTTTGCTTTATCTAGTTGTAATCCTTGTTTTCTTTAGTGTAGACCACCCAGATTTTTCCTGTTATAATGTAATTACTTGCTAATAGGCAAAATATGGCATGATGATTTTGACATAATTTGTGTTTCTTATAATACTGATGAATTTAAACATCTTTTTGGAGGTTTATTTAGGCCGTTTCTTTTTCTTCTTTTGTGACTTGCCTGTTCCTTTCTTTTACTCATTTTTGTATTGGGGTTTACTTTTTTTCCCCTTGGTAATTTTTAAGATCTCTTTGAAATTAAAGGTGTCTAGCTTTTTTTGCTTTCTGACTTTGTTAAATGTTTGTGTATTCACATATAAAATGTTTTTCCATTGGAGTCTCTGCCTTTGGATTTAGGCTTAGAAATTCCCTCCCACCCATACCCCCATTCCTGAGATTATAAAACTGTCTATATTAACAATAATGACAACATTAAGAACTAGTATTTACTGAGTTAACTTTAACCATTTGCCAGGCCCTGTTCTAAGAACTTTGTTCATACTATCTCCTTTATCTGTCACAAAAACCCTATAAAGCATGGAATATTATTTTATGACTCCTTTTACAAATGAAGAAACTGAGACACAAATGATTAAGTGACTTGCTCAAGGTCACATAGTGAGTGGCAGATCCTGGAATCAAACCCAGGTAGTCCTACTCCAGAGGCCACAATCTAAACTTCAGTTTCTACTTTAAAACTTGAATCCATTTGGAACTAATTTGGTGTAAGTATAAGCTAATGTTCTTAACTTATTTCCCTCAAATTAAAATAGTTATCTTAACTCATCTGAATAAACTAACATTTCCTGAACTACTAATATTATCATATAACAAATACTCATATTTTTAGCTTTTGTCAGTCTGCACATTTGGTCCTTATACATAGACATCACTAAACTACTTCTTAGTACTCAAATGTGACATTTGGATAATGTCAAACGATGCATCAGCTGATAAAGCTCTTGAAAACTATTTCCTAGTGGCATTGCTGAAACAGGGCACTTGCAGCAGTATTTTCATCTTTATCTGATTGCTGGCCTTTATATAATTTTTTAAACATTGTGTTTCATTTTGCCCTTATTTTGAAGCCAGACACAATAGAACACACATTGTATGATTCTATTAATATGAAATGTCCAGACAAAGCAAATCTATAGAGATTTAAAGTACATTAGTGCTTGTCTAGGACTAGGGGTGTAAATGGGGAATGACTGTATGTGGGTATGAAGTTTCTTTTTAGGGCGATGGGAATGTTCTAAAATTAGATTGTGGTGAAGGTTGTAAAATTCTGAGGGTATACTAAAATTCATTTGTAACAGATGGATTTTATAGGATATAAATTCTGTCTCAACAAAGCAATTTTTTTTTAAAAAGCAACTCTTCACCCTGCTCAAACAAAAACAAAAAACAACCACATGCACAATGAAGGTGAGAAATTGAAAAGTGCTTGTATTAACCATAAAAAGTATGCCCCCAAAATAATAAAATTGGAATAAATATGGAAATAATTAGAACGGGAAAGCTGTTCACTGTTGTCCTCAAATAGATGCTGTCTTACAATAAGCTTGTTGATTGTGGGATCTATTGTGAATGAAAGAAAATCTTGGGAACATGCTGATAAAAATTGTGCTACTAAAGTAATGTATGATTGGGGTTTCAATAGAATTTTTAGTTCTTAGAGAATAGAAACTCCTTTGTAATATCTAAGTATATTTTTCGGTTTTTGTGCATTTGTATTCCATACGTTTTTATGAGATAATTATGTACCAAAGTAGCAGACTGCCCATATATTTTAGTCTATTTTTGTACTTTATGTTTACATCATTGATCTTCACTTTTCTGACAGCAATATGCTAATATTATTATTACAGTCTCTTAATAATACATTTTACTGTCTAATAAGACAAATCTATCTTACTTGTATAAGTGATAAAAATATTGGTTGTTTCATCCATTTAATCTTGCAAATAAACCTTTACATGATTTAGGAAAGATGTTTAAAATGAATTGTGATATTGCTCTTCATTTTACTTATATTTATATATAATTTTGATATGAATGAACATCTTTACAATATTAAATATTCTCATCCAGAAACATAGACTATTTCCATTTATTCCATTGTTTTTAAGGAACCATTTAATAAAATTTTGTAACATTTCTTTATCTAAAGTCATTATATTCTTTTTAAGATTTTTTTCTGTATACTTTATATTTTTGCTGCCATTGAGAGTGGGGTATATTTTATTTTTCAAATCTCTTCTCTTCATGATATAATAGAAAAATAAGTTGTTTTTAAATTGAGATATACTTTACATTTAATAAAGTGCTCAGTTTGACTGGTTTGGACATTTGTGTTCACACATGTAACCACCCTCTAAAACAAGGTATAGAACATTTTCATTGTCCCAGAAAGTTTTTTCATGCCCTGTACTAGTCAGTCCCCTCAAAGCAACCACCTTCTGACTTCTATCACCATGAGTTCCTGTTCTTGCATTTCATGTTTTCATGTGTGGTGGGGATTCTTTTGCTCAACATGTTGCTTTTGGTGTTCATCCATGCTGTGGAGTGTATCAGTAGTTTGTTCCTTTTCTGTGGTTGAATTACACTATGTGACTATACCAGAATTTGTTTATCTGTTTCTCTGCTTTTGTACATTTGGTTTGTTTCCAGTTTTTTGTTTTTATTTTTCTGGCTAATATGAATACAGCTGCTATCACTATTCTTATACAAGTCTATGTGTGGACTTAACATTTTTATTTCTCTTGGGCATGTACCTAGGGGTAGAATTCCTTGATTATAGGCTAGTTTGGGTTTTTGTTTTTGTTTTTTTTGAGACAGAGTCTCACTCCCTAAAGAGTGTTAGAAAATTGCAGTGGACACAGCAGGAGATGGTGTGATGCTTGTGCTTGGAGGAAAGGCGGATCCTCTTTTGCTAAAGGACCATTTGCCCTACTTCTCAAATAGGATTCCATCAAGGTAGCTTCTCGCTCTTTCTCTTTTTCCTTTCTTGACCAGCTTCAAAGGCAAAAACAAGTTCTCACTGATAAAAGGTGAGAAAGAAGGTCAGCCCTTCTCTCTCAGCCCTTCACAAGGGTGGAAACATTGTATGGTAAAGGGAAGAATCTGGAAGCTTTAAGTTTCCAGTCCAGCTCCTCCAAGTTCCCTCAAGTCTTGACCATAAAGAAAGGAGAATTTGGCCACCTTCCACTTTACTAGCCCGAGAGCTTTTTGGGTTATGCAAGGGCTCCCCACTTGGAAGTGCTATAGGCTCTATAATCATACTGCCTGGGTAGGGCACGGCTCCATCACTAGCTGGCTCTATGACTTTGGGCAAGTTATTAACCTCTCTGACTCCGGGTTCTTCTCTATACAATGGCCACAGCCCTGGATGAAAGTGCCGAGAGAAAGAGGCTATATAGCTCCTGCCTTCAGCATCTCAGAGTCACAGACATCTCTAATTTCATATGGTAATAGAAATATGGACAAAGAGTTGCCAGGGCAGAGAGCACAGGCTTGCAGAGACCCTGAAGGTTGCACAGAGGAGATAACTTAGCAAGCTGGGTCTTCAAAGATACAAAATAAAATTTCACCAGCAGAGAAGTGAGCAGGAGTCATTCAGGAAGAAGAAAGATATACAAAGGAATAAAAGGGAAAGGTGTGTGCATGGAGTGGAGTTAAGAATACTTGAGGCTGATTGGAGAATTAGGTGTGCTAGGAGAAATAATAGGAGAACTGCTGGGGAAGTCCTCTTTTGTAGGCTATGCTAAGTATTTGAAATTAACCTATGAGCATTCAGCATCCATTGAAGGATTTAAGCGAGGAGTGAAAAGATCAGATCTGTGTTGACATGGAGGATGCTTTGGAAGAGGTAAAAATTACTTCTGAATAATCTTTCAGAGACTGATGCAAAGGGAATATAGGAGCAGAGTTGTAAGCAAGACACATTTTGGAGGTAGAAGGAACCTGACTTGGTGATCAGGTGCTAAGAGTTACATGATAATAGTGATGGAGGAACAGATGATGGAGATGAAAGAGGATGGGGTGCACAGGGTTTGTCTCCAAGGAAATATTTTAAGGAAATAAAACATCCTGTGTCCCATGATTATCCATGAAGCAAGTCTCCATTGATGGTAGAATAAAAATATTTTATTTTTCTTTATGATTGTTCCACACCACTGAGCATGTTGATTTAATTCACTTGCTGCCATGCTTCTCTTTAGAGCACATCTTTACTGAAAACTCCCATCCTCCCGTCTCTCCCATAAACTGCATGAATTCTTAGTTTTGATGGAAATTTTTAGGATGACAAGGATGCTGAGAATGCAAGGTGAATTCAAAATTATTTCCAACTCATATTAATGTTTTCTTTTCTTTAAAAGCCAGTGAGACACAGTGTGGCAGTCAGAGCCAGCACACCGTGCTCAATTCTGAAGATGCTCTGATATTCCCATGGCCTTTAAATAAGAACAAATTTTCATCTTGAATTATGTTTGGTTTCTTTCCTATTGAGAATTGATGTATCTGTAAAAAAGTCTTTTCAGAATAGGTTATTTAACATCAAGTTAAATACTAAAGCCCTTTAACTTTTGAAAACTGCTATCTTTGTTTTAGCCAAGGACTCTCCTTGACTAGATATGCTCCCTGGGAAAATAAGAGAATTAAAAAAATCATGTATTAATCTCCAAGTATCTATTAAGGAAGTACATTAAGAAAAAAATAAGAAGGTTCCAACACCCAAAATTCCTGTGCTAGGTGCACCAAGGCTTGAAATTCTTTTCATATCCCCTTTTAAAGTACACGTATTCCTAGCATGCTAAATTAAGCATTATTCATCAACAGTCCTCATCATTTCTGGCCTCTCAGTCTCCAGATCTTCCTCTGGAGATCTTCCTCTGCAATTTGCAATCAATTGCAAATTCCACAAAACCGTATATCCTTAATCACAGGTGTGATAACACAGTTGCCCTGCTCCAGAACTGTACGGTCTCCCTCTGCCTGCTGGCTAATTCTGAGAAGGGAATTACAGGATATCAGGGCTGGAAAAGGCTTTACATTTGTTTAACCACCCGCTTGATACTCAGTTCTTCTCTAAAGCAGAGAAACTTGCTGAACAGATGGGGAACTCACTACCATGAGAGACAGACAGACCAAGGTTTTGATTGTGATAGAGAATAATATTCTAAATCTTCCTGTGGCTTCTACTTATTGGTCCTAGTTCTAGTCCTTGGAATGATTAAGAACAAGTTTAGTCCCTCTTCTACGTGACACCATTTCAGATTTGTGCCGACAAGAATCTTGTGTTTCTTGAATGTTTTCCTTAAGGGTTAATAGTTCCTTGTTGCTCCTTATGTGATCCTGACCCTCTCTCATAGTGGTTTCTCCACTCACTGTCTTTCAGCTGCTTACATATGTCTAAAATTGAGGTGCTCTGAATAGAATTAATGTTTCAGGTGGGTCATGACTCGTGTACATCCTTCCTCTCCAGACTGTACCTCTATTAATACAGCCTAAAGCAAAATTAGGTTCTGGTAGCTATATCACATTTGATTCAAGATAAGATTGAATCATAAAGCCTTTTATTTTTGCATGCATCAGGTTGCTTCTACTTCAGAGGTTGCATCATTGATTTTTTAGGCCCTCAAATAATTTATCTTGATACATTTATGTTGTTAGGCCTTATTGATCTCAACTACCTGTCAGGATCTTTATGGATCTTGATTCTGGACTCCAATGCAATGTACTTATTATGTCTACTGTGCCATACCCATCTATTTCTTCTGCTAAACTATTGACAAAATTGCAGAACTGGATAATACCCAGGTTGTGGAATCATTCATTGGCACCCTTTAGGTGTGGTTGTCAAACTAGATTGTGAATTGACCTTGTTTTACAATCACCTGGCTTAAGTTTAACCAGATCATCTACAAGGGTATGGGAAGAGAGCTCACCAGATGCTGTGCTGAGGTCCACATTTACTGTGCCCACAAAAGCTCCTTCATTTGTGAATTCAGTAGCTCAAGTCAAAAAAGGAAAGGATGTTAGTCTACTGTTTTTGATTAATTCATTAGGACTCAGTGATTTTTTTTAAGCGTTCAGAAATAGACACACTTGAAGCTCTGACTCAGGTGGGGCAAAGGCAATACATGTAACCTAAACATTTGTACCCCGGTAACACGCTGAAATAAAAAAAAAATTTAAAGAAAGAAATCGTGCCTTTTAATAATTGACCCTGATAAAATGCCTGAGAGAAGCACCAAGCTGACTTTCCCAAGAAAAAGGCTCAGCTCTTCGTATTTGAGTATATGGTTTCTGTCTCTGCCAGTTAGGGATGCTCGCCACTGCCCTGTGGTAAAGGTCTGCCCTGTCAGGGACTCCTATGGGACATAAGCCAGTCACCTCTAGTGCTGAGAAAAGCTGAATACCTAGTAAGCCCTCAGTGAAACATTGTTGGCTAAGTATGCCACAGAAGAGAGTGTCTGCCAAATACACCACATCTTCTCTATTTTGGGTGAGTTTTGAAATATGAAAAAGACTCAAATCCCATCAAAGCAAAATCAGACATCATGTCATTCAAGACAAACCAGAGCTACATCTTTTTTACAGGAAAGCAAAGAGGTTTCTCAGATTGAGCAATTATTACTCTTATTATTATTAAATTCTTCCTTGAGTTACTATTATTGTAAGACCCATCTGCCACTGCGGCTCTAGGAGACAACCAGCTTCCTGTGTGGTGAGATGTGAGGGGAGCTCTCCAGCCACCCACTGGGCCATACTCTAGAAACCTCGAGGGGAAAACCCCAACCACGTGGGACAGTAAGGGACTGTAACATCTCCTGGTTTCCACAAGCAGAACCAGGCCTTTTCTGAAGCCCTCTCTGAGTACTCAGCATGCGTCGTGCACGAGACCAGACTGGGCATCGCATACTCAGTCATGTTTCAGTGTAGGCATGAGGATATGTAAGCAAGCAGCTGAGGTTTCCTTCTACCCTGAGCATCTGTGAGCCTCTTGTATACATAGAATCCTATGATACGAGCATATCATAGCAGCCATCCTGCCCAATGGCTCGATTCTCCTTTTGCCTTCACTGTTCTGCAGTAGTACATGCGAGTGAGATGATGGTGTCTTGAAATAGGGTAGTGCTATCATGAAGAAGAAAATAGGACAGACTGTAGATATTTTCGGAGGGAGAAATGACATGACTTGCAGATGTGGGAGGGTGAGAGAAGAGGAGGAATATAGATATGATGATTACTAGATTTTTAGCTTCAGCCATTGGGAGGATGTTTTTATCAAACTGAGATGAAGGTGGCTTGAATAGGAAGGCTAGGGACAGGGGAGGGAAATCAGCTGCATTTTTGAAATATTAAGATTGAGATGCTTATTAGACAACTAAACAGAGAACTAAAGAAAGCACTGGGATATATTAGTCTATAATGCAGGGAAGGGCAGGGGTAGAGATATAAATATTGGAGTCCTCCATATATAAATGGCATTTTAAACCAGGGAACTGGATAAGATCATGTACAATAGGGTTGTGAATATTTTTTGTTGACCATAAGGAGCTTTACACATATGTGATGTTATTATCTTGTCCATTCCTAGCTGAACATATCATTGATCAAAGAAAATTCTTTCCAGCTGGGGCTAGTCCTAAGGAATCATTTGAGGGAGCAATTCAGAAAGAGAAAAGGAGTGATCTGATCCCAGTCCTCTCCCACTTCCCTGTGAGGCTGTGGGGTTCACCTGAGCCCTGGCACCAGCTTGGAAAGTGTCACCCTCCAGGCACACTTCCAATGCAATTAATCATGTTAATATCTATAAATAAAGTGCAACCAACAGTTACTTTAACAGTGCATGCTAATTATTGGTAGGATCTGTCACTGAAGGACTTTTAGCCAGTCTTGTCATGTCTGGGGAAACTACTGGGAATACGGTTGGAATTTCTGAGAAAATAAGATGATCAAATCATTAACTTCCATGTTATAGATGGACTGGGTTTGGGCCATCAGTGTGATATTACAGGTGAGAATTAAGGACACTTGAGAGAAATGTTGCAACTAGGATTTCCTCTTCACTTGCTAAATAAATGATTTCTGGCTGCTGTGTCTCACAAGGGTTTTTGTTTGTGAAAGAGGCTCTAAAAGAGCAGGATTTCTCAGTAAGCCAGTAGTGCCAGGGAGTATGGGAAGAAAGAGGAGACCAGGTATCCTGTAGCCTGGTGGCTCACTGGATATTAGATCCAAAGACCCCAGGAAGCTACTGAGAGCAGAACATGTATCCAAGGACATTGCCCCTTTCCTTCATTTGCACATCAATTCATTAATGCAAGAAATATTGACTGAGCCTCTCCTAAGTGGCAGCCACTGGGAGAGGTGGATAAGTGGGCCTTTCCCTTGAAGAGTACACAGACTGGTGAGAGTGACACACAAATAATCAAATGCAGTAATAGCTACCTCATATTCAGTATTTACTGCATGAATACGTTTTCTCATTTAACCTTGTTTATCAACCCCATGCTTTAGATACTAATTCCATTTTCCAAAGGAGAAAATGGGAAACAGAGCACTGAGAAACTCAGAAATTATGTAGCTTATTTCAGGTTGCAGAATGGTTAAGTGAGTTTCAGTGGATTACACTCTATGTTCAGGCTTCAGGAGCTTTTGGATACAAATGAAGTCATCTCTAGGTTTATACTCCTAACCTCAATTCCCACTCTTGAGAAGCACTTTCATCTGCTTGACCTGTTTCTTCTTAAAACGTGCCTCCATATCTTAAATAAAATGCTTGATTTGACTTTATTTTTGGTTTTAGATTTCTATTGAATTTTATTATGGAAGATGAGAATTTAGCTCCTAAATTCACTACACACACACACACACACACACACACACACACCCCTCACACCATACTTCCCTCCCCCATTTTCTCGAAATAGGTATAAATTTGTGAAGATAATTATTCATGTGTCATTATTATTATGATGTAAACTTAGTTTACAGCTGAGCCGTGTGGTTCACTGTGAATCCATTCTCTTTTTCCCCCAGGAATTGGTAGTTTGTGTCTCTAACCCGGATCTTTCCCCTGATCTCCACACTCGCATACCTAATTGGCTACTCAGTGTCCCCATTCGGATGTCTAATAGGCATCTCCCGTCTCAGGTATGGGAAACTGAGTTCTTGATCTCTCCCACGGGCCGATGCCTTCTCCCCCGCCATTTAGAAATGGAAGTTAATGGCAACACCATCTTTCCACTTGCTCAGGCCAAAAATACTGGAAATATGCTTGACTCCTCCCTATCATTTCATCTACTAGAAAATCCTGTTGCTTTGTCTTCAAAATGTGCTGCCACCTCACCACCTCCACCATTTTCTTTGGACCAGTCCATATCAACTCTCAGCAGGTTCGTTGCAACAACTTTCTAGCTGATGATCCTGATCCCCCCAGAATACTCTTAACACAGCTGGGGGAGGTCCTGTGAAAGCAGCGCTTGTGCTGCTTGTGCTACATTGTGCTTCTTTTGTACTGCAGTGCTTTTCATGGCTTCCGTTCCCACTCAGAGCTCAGCCAAAATCCTTTCCCTAGCTTACACGATCTGGCCCCTCACACCCTCTCTAACCTTGTCATTTTTACTCTTTCTTTTTCACTACACTCCAGCCACACTTCTCTTGCCCTTCCTCAGATGCAGAAGGTACACTCTCACCTCCGGGAATCTGCATTTGCTCCTCTGTGTGGAATTTTCCCCAGATCCTGCATAGCTCGCTTCTTTACCTCATTTCTCCAGTCCTTATTCAAAAATCGCCCTCTCATAAAGCCTTCCCTGATCACCCAATTTAATGTCTTATTTAACTCCTCAATGCTACTTGATTCCCTTCTCTGCTTTATTTCTCTCCATTGCATTATATGTTTGTGTGTATTATATGTGTACTTATGTATATATATGTGTGTGTGTGATTTATTTTGCTCATTGTCTTCACACACAAGAGATACAAGCTCCTTCAGGGTAAAGGATTTTTGCCTTTTTGGTTCACTTATGGATTCCCAGCTCCTAGAAGAGTACCTGGCAAATAACTGCATTTCATAAATATTTGTGGAACGAAGAATAAAGGAATTAATTATCTTTGTTTTAACCATTTGGGGTGTGTGTGTGTATTCCATGCACCCTATGGCTAATCCATCAAATTCTGTCAGGCATTTAAGTCTCTTAATGAATATATCAAGTTTTCTTTCTCTCTACAGAGGACATTTTAAGGCACAGAGTAAGCGTTATGAGTGGAGTAAGGAGGCAAAGGAAGAGAATCAGTACATAAAGCAAACATCTATATATCATGAGTCAGTTTCTGAGCTCTCTATGAAACTCTTATCAGTTTATTTGCCCTATATAAATGCTGCAGTAGTCCAGTCCATTCTGGACATTAGTCTAGCAGCATTCTAATAAGTTTTCATATCCAGTTGAACAAAATCTCCCACTTTGTTTTTCTTCAAGAGAATTTTGGCTATTCTTGGCACTTTGCATGTCCACATAAAATTTAGAATCAGTTTGTCAAGTTGGAATCTGACTGGAATTATATTCATTAAATATGAAATGTCCAATTTCAAATCAAAAGTTTAGTTTATTAGATCTCAAACAAGAAGCAGTACAATTAATCAAAGTATGCACCTAAACTATCGACACAGTTTTGCTGTCTTAATGGTAGCTTTGTTTATGCCAGCAGTGAAGAAGCCTGGAGAGCAAATGGTAATGAAATTGCGAAAGGTGTTTTCCCCAGCTTGAGAATTGGATACTTTTCCTTGCAAGAAGTGGACCAAAGCCTGGAAGAAGTGGTAGTCAGTTGGTGCAAGGTCTGGTGAATAGGAAGGATGACAGGGAGTTTGCAAATCCAGCTGCTGTAGTTTGAGCAGCATTGTTTGTGCAACATGTGGTCAAGTATTGCCTTGCAAGAGGATTGACCTGTCTGTATTGACCAATCCTGGCTGCTTAATTACAAGTATCCTAATCATTTTGTCCAATTGGTTTCAGTAGATATCAGCTGTAATGGATTGACCAGGTTTCATGAAGCTGCAGTGGATAATACCAACACTGGACCACCAAATAGATACCATCAACTCTTTTTGATGAGTATTGGGTTTTGGACTGTGTTTCAGCACTTCATCTTTATCCAACCATAGTGCTGGATGCTTGTGATTGTCCCAAAGAATCCATTTTTTTATCACATGTAACAATACAGTGTAGAAATGGTTCACCTTTATGTCGTGACAGCCAATAAACACAAGCTTCGAGATGATTTCTCTTCTGATGCTCGTTTAATTGACGTGGAACCCATCTATCCTGTTTTTTTTTTTTTACCTTGCTGATTTGTTTCAAATGGTCCAATATTATTGGAATAATAATGTCAAACCTTGCTAATTTACGTGTAGGTTGTGATGAGTTTGCTTCCACTACAGCTTACAGCTCATTATCCACCTTGGTGTCAGGTCGCCCACGTGGCTCATTTTCAAGATTAAAATCACCAGAACTGAACTTCTCAAACCATCGTCACAGTGTGCATTCGTTAGCCACACCCTTCCCAAACACTTTGTTTGAATTTTGAGTCATCTGCGCTGCATTGGTTCCACAAAGGAACTCATATTCGAAAATAAGAATTTTTAACGTATCTGTGGTTTCACAAAAATTGCTCTTAAAAAAAAGTGAAAGATAATCACAAGCCAAAATGTGCATTTGAAACACTGAGGATGTACCTTCACGATAAAAATAAAACAAGAAATATTAAAGTAAAATGTCAGAGATATCAACTGTCAAACTTAAATACTTAAGGAAATCGGACATTTCATACTTAATAACTAATATACACATATATTATCTATCACATCACTTTTGAAATGTTTTCATAATTGTGTTCAATATAATTTGCTTCCTTTATAATTTCATTATCTTATATATTTTAAAACATTGTTCTGAGAAGGGATCCGGATGGTTCTTCAGTGTGCCAAAGACTCTGTGATACAAATAAGATTAACCCTACCTATGGCCTCATTGTTGCCATATACTTGCTGGCAAAAGGACGAAA